>CAJNIZ010029247.1:10701-33804 GCA_905231905.1 Symbiodinium pilosum | reverse complement strand
GATACTAGGAGTTTAGACTATAAGCACCTCACAAAGAGACGGAACAACATAAGGTTCCATCAAGCAAGCTGTACCAGGCTACACCGTTCAAGTAGATGGCATCTCGAAGGTGGGAAATCCGTGACCAGATCGCCTACATCCCCTACGGTTACCCCTATAGCAGTCCCCCTATACAATCCCTGTATAACCCCCTTTAAGGACTGTAGACTATAGTACACATGTCTTTAACTTTTACACACTAGAAGAGCGCTCCACTTATCTGTAATCGGGTTTCTGGGATTAGGGGCCAGCTTACAATAAGGATCCGAATATCTTGAGGAGGTTTGAGGGTTTAGGATTTAGGGTTTAAGGTTTAGGGTTTAGGGTTGGAGTCTATGAGACGCGGCATGATCCCCCGAACTGCAGGCACTGTTGACCGCATGTTGAGGGCATAATATGGGACATTGACTTCGATGAAACCGAAATTACTGCTTCTTCCAGTAGCCGGCAGGAAGGGAACCTCTATATAATCCCTGTATATATATATATATATACAGTATATTCCCCAATTCCCGACTAGGGATCTGCAAGCCCCTAAACCCTAAATCCCAAAACCCTCAAAGAAGCCCTACTTGGAGGGTCAGGGGACTTAGTAAGTAGGGTAATAACCCCTATAACCCAAATAGTAAGCCCATGCATCCCCATTATTAACCTAATTACTACGTCCCCCTGACCCTCCAAGTACATGTGGCGAGGAGGGTATTGGCCTCGAACTTCTCATTCTTGTACTCCCAAGGCTCAGTATCTCGCCACGCCTCTAACAGGGCACCCATTAGAATGTAGAGTTCTGGGGTTGAGGGTTCAGGGTTATTTAGGTCCCTTTAAAGGGGTTACAGGGTTTCTGCAGGGTTGGGAGCTCAAGGGCCAAAACAAGTAGGATAGTAGAGAGACAGTTGGAAAGAAACTCATGAAATGGAAGCTGGGCTTATATTGGTGTTTCTAGGGATTAAACGTAAAGCCAGCTGAGCCAGAATAGGGGTTTGCTGTGCTATGCTGTAATCATGTCGTAGAGATTGTAGAGAAAAGTATAGGGCATAATTCAGACATCGAATACTGACTTGACAGCTCCGGAGTGTTTGTTACGGGTATGGATATAGGTGGGTTCTGGGTACCCCTCTGTTGGAATCCCTAAAACCCTGAACCCTTTCAGAACCCGTAGGCTCCACGTAGCTTTTTCGGGAGTGTTCACCCCTTGGAGGAGTTGGGGCTTGCTTGTTGAGGATGATGGGATGGCTCTGAACAGCAATGAACAAGGAAATGGAGCCAAAGAGATGTTGTCAATTCTTGGGGAAGCCTGCCTTAAATGGGTAGTATCCATCTACAACCCCTATGTGATCCTTGAAGAACTCTATATCACCCCTAGTGTCCATCCCATGCCCTGTACTAGAGCCCAGCAGGCTCAACCCAAGTAAGTGCCCCTCCTCTTCAGCGTTTAGAATTTAGGGTCGAAGGTTTTTCGGATGAAAATTGTTGTTTGACGCTTAGGGTGTTCTTTAGGATTTAGGGTCCGGGGCTTAGGGGGGGCGGGGGGTGTTGGGATTTAAGGTTTCGGGGCTTCGCGGTCCACAGCTTATGGGGTGGGGCGGAGTTGGGGATTTACTAGCATGTACTCGCTACTTGCCTTCCACACTTGCAACAATCTCCCTACATTCGTTACATATACATATACATACACATATACATATATATATACACACACATATATGTATATACAATACGCCTGGAGCGCCTTCACGCCAGACCCTTGACCCGAAACCCTATAGATATAAAAATATATTTACTGGAAAGACATAACGGTCCCAATCCCTAAACCCTAAACCCTCAACCCTAAACCAATACTTAGTTTCCATACTTTAGGGAACTCAACAGCCCCATTGGATTATCAAGTATTTTCTCTGGGGTCCCTTAACCCCTACGCCTTCGGTCCTAAACCCTAGACCCATACTCAGACCCGTCACGCCCGAGACCTAAACCCCAAAACGTTATTCCTAAACCCATATGGTCATAAGGTAATTTCTCAAAATAGGGGAACCCCTATATAGACCCCAAAATGCTACAATCTTTGAAATAGGAACCCCCAAAAAGGTATCCCCCCAAACCCTAAAAACCCTAAACCCTATCCAAGCATGGCAAAGCCGAGCCCCCAGCATCCTCGCCCTTGCGGGCCCTCTTGGCCTGCCATGTCCCCCAAGCTTACGGATGTAAGATTTGAGGGGTTTGGGGTTTAGGGTTTAGGGCTCAGGGCTTAGGGATTAGGGTCTTTAGGCTCAAGGTTAAGGCTCAGAACTTAGAGTTTAGGGTTTAGGGTTCAGGGCCTAGGGTTTGGGCTTAGGGCTTAGGATTTAGGATAGCTTACTGCTTCAGGATTTGGGAGTTTTCCGGGAATCATGGGTTCCTCATCGTGGTTCAAGAAGAAACAAGGATCATAATACCTTGGGGGCTATCCTGGGCCGCTATTTATGTGCACTACCCTTGTAGTGCGCAGAGCTGGGGATTACAAGTTGCAACCCTAAACCCTAAACCTTAAGCCCGAAGCCCTAAACCCTAAACCCTAAGCCCAAAGCCCTAAGCTCTAAACCGTAAACCCTAAACCCTAAACCCTCAGCCCTAAGCCCTAAGCCCTAAACCCTAAACCCTAAACCCTGAACCCTATTCCTGGAGCTCTTGGGCTCTGCAGCGTTCATCCCGACAGCACCGAGGGTGCATTTGGGGTGGAATTGAGGGTATCCAATTTTTTCAGGGAGGGTTTAGGGTTTAGGGGTTTAAGGGTTTAGGGGTTTAGGGGTTTAGGGTTTAGGGTTTAGGGCTTAGGGTTTAGGGTTTAGGGCTTACAGTTTAGGGGGTTGTTAGTAGGGATAATGGAAAATAAGATGGAAACTACAACAATAGGTTAGATACCTCCATATATAAAACGTGCATTTGCATGTATACAGGGGGCATGTATGAGCCATAGTCTAAACACCTAGTATCCCCCTTAATAACCCCTAACATAATCCCCTATATAACCCCCAGCTCATATGGTGCCAAAATATGCATGGTGGTGGTGCAAGAAGTTCACATGCGCGGTAGCATTGCAAGGAGTTCAAGATGCATCATGAGTCTATGTGCACGTGATCGAGATTGCATGTACTGACCCTTTCCCCTACAAAGAGAGAGAGAGGGAGAGAGAGAGAGAGAGAAAGAGAAAGAGAAAAAGAGAGAGAGAGAGAGAGACACTAGGAGTATATTCGGGGGTTAGGGTTTAGGGGTTGAGGTCTACATGAGGCATAAAGAAGGAAATCTACCCACCTGAAATTTCCTCAGGTTCTGGATGCATGGTCACAGGTACCCCGTGGATTTCCAGCACTTCATGGGATTGAGTTCAGCACTTTAACCCAAAACACTGTCTCCTCAATCCGAAACCCCAAGCCCTGAACTCAGCTCTACACCTAAAAAAGCCCTTCAGCCTAAGCCCTAGACCCAAAGGACTTAGGGTTAAGGGCTTACATCAAGCCCTAAACAAGAAACTGAAGGCCAGAAAGCACTAGACAACAGTCTTCGCCTAGGTTGGGCCCCCACCCACTAATAGTGAGCACAAGAGGTAATGGTAATTATATTAAGGTCCGTATATATTCCTAGTATACCAATATTAGTGGGTGGGGGCCCAACCCAAGTGATGGCTCAGTAAAAGACACAGTCGGCCTGCCTTCGTCTTGGAACATGTGGGGCTTTAGTGTTCAAGGGTTTATAAGGTTTAATTACGGTTGAGGAATTTAGGGCTAAGGGATTTAGAGTTTAGGGTTGAGGGATTTAGGGTTTAGGATGTCAAGCTGAGGGTTTCACAGACGAGGGAAAAGGCATATACGGAATGAAAAATGACATGTTTCATCCGAAGCTGTGAAAATTAATGCCCGACTGAAATGGGGGATGCTCGAAGTATATGAAGCAAAAAAGTTTGTAGGAGAATCGCACGATTCTTTCAGAAGGACTACACAGGTGTCATTTATCATCGACAAGCCAACCCCCCGAGCCCTCAGCTCTGAACCCCTAGGCCCCAAACCCTAGCCTAAATCCCTAAACCTTAAACCCTAAACCCTAAACCCTAATCCCTAAACCTTAAACCCTATTCCCTGAACAACCCTAAGCCCCAAACCCTACGCCCCCAATACCCCAAACCTTCGTCACAACTCAAGTGACCAAGCAGTCCAACCTCCGGATCATCCGCTCCGCTGTCCTCTGCGAATTATTTAGGCAAAACAAAATTAATAGTAAGACTGATAAGAACAATTAATAATAGTAGTAATAATGATAATAGGAATACTAATAATAGCAGCAGTAGTAGTAATGATGATTTTAACAATTATGGCAGTAAGACTGATCATGATGATAGTAGTACTACTAAGAATAAGGAACTATGGTTTACCCCATTACGGTCATATCTTCGATGTAGGTCCCGGTTTTCAGCGTCGGGGCTACCAACATCTCCGAACTGTTGGTTTCAGTGCATACTTGGAGGGTCAGGGGGACTTAGTAATCAAGTGGGTTAATAGTGGGGATAATTGGGGTTACTGGATGGGCTATAGGGGTTGTTAACCTACTTACTAAGCCCGCCTAACGCTCCACCGACACACCTTCAGCCCTCCCGATGCGTGATTTCTTCTATCAACAGTAGTAATAGGAATAGGAATAGTACTAGTAACAGCAATAATAATAATAGTAGTAGTAGTAATAACACTACTAATGATAGTAATTTCAGACTCCCAGAGAGTCCAGCAACAGTAGGCTATAACAGATGAAGGGAACTGATGATGGCTTGCCCAAGCTACAAATCTTTCTAGGACCCCTTTTGGGGCTCTTTGCTAGTTAGAGGGAAAGTCGACCTAAAACCCTAAACCCAACTCCCCACATGTTTCTAATAGTAGCTTCCATGTTCTTTTCCAATATCCCTGTACAACCTCAATATTATACCCCTATATTCTACCCCTTAAATAGTAGTTTCATGTTCTTTTCCATGACCCTATCTTAAATACCCCACTAAGATTCTGGGCCCTAAACCCTGAACTCTAAACCCTAAACCCTAAACTCTAAACCCCTAAACCCTAAACCAGGTCCTCTTCAGGATCCTCCTGGGTCTTGCCCTTGCCCTTGCCACCTTTGCCTTTCCCGGACCTGTCATGATGATCAAGCCTCATGATCTAAGGTTTGGGCCTTTTTAGAGACCCTTAAGGGTAGGGTATATGAGCTATAGTCTAAACTCCTAGTACCCCCCCTTAATAGGCCTCATAATACTCCCTATATAATCCCCTCTATAACCCCCCTTTAAGGAGTTTAGACTATAGCTTATATAGTAGGTAAATAAGGATCCCAAGGTTAAGGGCCCATACTAGGGCCAATGGTTTCAACCTTAGACATGAGGCGCAGAGGTGGCACCTAGGAGCCATTAGGGCTTAGGGTTTAGAGGGTTTAGGGTTTAGGGTGTAGGGGTTGAGGGTTGAGGGGTTTAGGGTTTAGGGTGTAGGGGTTTAGGGTTTAGGGCTTAGGGTTTAGGCTTTAGGGGTTTAGGGTTTAGGGCCTGTTGATACTAAAAATCCTGCATGACCATAGTATACTATAATCCCATATTTCCCAAGGTATGAGGTACTAAGGGTCATGCAGGATTTTTGGTATCCACCGTAGGAGCGCTGAGGGTTTAGGATTTAGGGTTGGAGGGGAGATGTAGGGATTACACGCAAACTATGTTGGTTCCTATCACAGGTTATGCAGAATGATTAGAAAACTCCCATGGGTTTGGGGGGCTGAAGCTGCAATTTGAAAAGGCTAGCATCTTGTCTTGTTGACTGGCTCGGCCAATATCTGAGTTTCTCAACTACGGGGATAGTTTGGGGATGTTCCCCCAAAAATGGAGAATCGAATGGAAAAGAAAATGGAGAATGAAAAGGAAACTGGGGTTGTGTAGGAGCTATTATGGGCGTATAGTAACTGAAGACATGCAGGAGTTTAGTATCAACACTATCTCTCACTATGTACGACCAAGCCCAGGCGAGATGACAAGATCCTGATCCCAGGGAAACCCCCTTTGGGCCCAGTTCTACTCAACTTGCATTTGCCCTGGGCTGAAATGCCCAAGATGGGAAACAAGCCTAACGCTCGAACCCGAAGCCCCAACCTCAAACCCAAAGCCCTCAACCCTAGACCCGAAACCCTGAAGCCCAAATCCTGTGCCATTATCTGGAAGCCCAAAACTCTGACAAACGCCCAAACCCTAAATCCTAAGCCCTAAACCTTAAACCCTAAAACCCTAAAACCCCAAATCCTAAAAGCCTAAAATCCTAAAAATCGAAAAATCCGAAAAGCCTAAAATCCAAAAAATCTGAACCCCAAAACCCTAAACCCTAATTCCTAAACAACAGGGCAGCATTGCTTCCCGCGCTTCCGCTTGCCGCCCATGCTGAGCCACTACCGGCCCAGGTTAGGCTGGGTACGGTTTGGGTTTGGGGGTTTAGGGTTTAGGGTTTAGGGTTTCAAGGTTTTAGGTTTTAGGGTTTTAGGGTTTCAGGTTTTAGGTTTTTAGGGTTTAGGGTTTAGGGTTCACCCACCAACAAGCTGTAGAGGCTGTAAGGATAAGGGCTGTGTATACCTAGAACATACAAATTGTCCGGCTATTCATAAGTGGGGGTAGCACCCAAGCTTTTGGGTCTTGGATCGAAAGCTCAGGATTGATGGTTGAGGGCTTAGGGTCTTGGATTGCTTTTAACTTACAATTCTTGACGTTGCGATCTCTTTTGGCTTGAGGCTCCGTGTGCAAGAGGATTGCTGTATCTTATGAACCCTAATCCCTAAACCTGAACCCTGAACCCCTGAACCCTAAAGCCCCTTCTTTGCGTAGTTCTAAGCCCTAAACCCTAAACCCTAAACCCTACCCTGCTTCTAAGCCATGGGCAGGTTGCCTCTGGGTAGTTGAGGGTTTGGGATGCTATCCATTACCATAGTACCCCAAGAATGGGTTTAGGGTTTAGGCTTTAGGGTTTAGGGTTTAGGCTTTAGGCTTTAGGGTTTAGGGTTTAGGCTTTAGGGTTTAGGCTTTAGGGTTTAGGGTTTAGGCTTTAGGGTTGAGGGTTTAGTGGGACAATGGAAAAGAAAATGGAAACTACTGTTTGGGGTTTAGGGTTTAGGAGTATAGTCCCCCTTAAGTAGATAGTATCCCAATAACGGAGAATCACATGGAAAAGAAAATGGGAAATGAAATGGAAGCCCTAGGTCCCTCTAAAGGGGTATATACGGATACCGCCCCAACAATGGAGAATCAAGTGCAAAAGAAAATGGAAAGGGATGGAAACTGGCATTATCTAGGAGCTTATGGGGCTGATACCAGGTACTAAGGGTCATGTAGTACGTTTAGTGACCAGCGTCATTCTCGCAATACCCGTGCTCGATCACGGCGACTTGCTCATCAGGGTTTTCCTTCCCTGGATAACCTAAACCCTGAGCCCTAAGTCCTAAACTCCAAACTCTCATATCCACATGTATCCCTTGCATTCCCAATACATAGTCCCTGGCCTTTGTCTCCCTTCCTGAATTGGGCCCTGGTCTGATACTGGACAGCGGAAGCCCTGACCTCTATCCAAGGCAAAGGGGATGCTGTAAGGGTTTAGGGTTTGAGCTTGAAGTTTAAGGTTCTAAGCATTCTAGGCTTAGGGTGTAGGTCTTAATCTTTACCTATGTGATTGTGAGGTCTATGTGGGGAAAGCCTAACCGTAATTAGACGATCAGAATTACAGCCCTCAACACTCTCCATCAGTATACAAAGACCAAAAATGCAACCCTAAACCCTGAACCATACCACCCTAAACCCTAAACCCTTAACCCTTAACCCTGAACCCTTAAACCCTAAACCCTTAAACCCCTAAACCCTAAACCCCTAAACCCTCAACCCTTAAACCCTAAACCCTAGACACTTTTTCGGCCCACCGCTGGTCGATCGTATCGCCCAAGTGTCCATGCCAGAAGTCATCAGACAGCTGCACGGGGCCTGTGGTGGACTCACACAGAAGGTTACTAGGTAGTTTCCCAAGATAAGGGAGAGGGGGCCATATGGACCCAAAAATACGATAATCCTCATGATGGTGATCTCAAGAATGCGCCACCCCTTTTGGGAAATCACCGTTTCAAGAAAACGAAAAACAATCTAAGAAATGTGGCGAATTCTTTTAGACTTGGGGTCCCACTTGCTGAGCTCAGAGGCAAAGAACATTTAGTTGGGGCTTCGGGTGTGTTACCATTACTTAGGGTTTAGGGGTGGAGATCATTTTGAGCTCCAAATTTTGAAGTTCAAAAAAAAATAGATGAAGGAAATATCAGAGCCCTATGTAATGGTAAGTTTATGTGGGCTTGATGGTTTATCGTTTAGGGTTTCAGGTTTAGGATTTAGGGCTTAGGGGAAGAACCACCAAAAAAGCAACAAGAGCGACCAAAACGATTCAACAAACAACGATCGAAGTTAACATATTATTCGCAAAAATTGAACATGTCAACAGTAGAAGTCACAACAATGATATCAAAAAAAAACCGAGGTCCCGACGGCTAAATTCCAGTGTGGCCGGCGCGCTGGGAACTTTGTTGCCGGGTGGCGTGCCGTCAACACCTGGGTTGGCGGTAAGAGTTTACGGATGAAGGTTTGTTTCGGGTGTGGAGTTTAGGGTTTGGGGATAAGGTTCAGGGTTCTGGGGGTTTTAAGGCTGAGGGCTGAGGGAACCGGGTTTGAGGTAGCAGGCTTTGGGGTTAAGTACTACCCCTGATTACAAGGGTTATACAGGGGTTATATTGGGATTGTATAGGGGTTCCTATCCTACCCCCCTGGTTCCCCGCTTAATTAGGGGTAGTTAGGGTTAATCAAAGTAAGGGGGAACCTAGAGTGGGTAGTACAGAGGGGGGTAGTAGTGGAACCCGTGATATGTTATGTATGTCATCCGGATATTACCTGTAGATCATCACTGTATGATCCCTATTACCCCATTTAAGGTGGCTTAAGTGCCTAAGCCCTAAACCCTCCCTAAACTTAATGGTAGTTTCCCTAAATTACTGTTCCCAAAATGGGGGAAATTTATATAGGGCCCCGTACTATAATGGGAACCCAAATATAGGACTCCGTATTATAGGGAATTTAAACCAATACCCTAATAGCAATCCAGACACTCAGCAAGACCCAGCCGGGGCGCACCCCCACCTTCAAGATAGGATTTGAGGTGTCGGATTTGAGGTTTGGAGGCCGGGTTAAGGTTTAGGCTTTGGGGTTTAAGGTTTAAGGTTCAGGGCGTAAGGTTTAGGATTAGGGTTTGGGTTTTTGGAGGTTGGGTCTTTGAGATTGAGAGTTGAGCAAGGAATCTCAGCATACAAGGCGTTTAAAACATTAGGGGCCCCGATATAACATAGATTATTGTATACTATATTGGGGTCTATTCTGGGGCCCCTTCTTTCTGGAAGCCCACCCATAAGTTGTAGGATATAGGGTTTAAGGTTTGGGGCTGTGGATTCCGGATTTGCAGCACCTTGCTTCTGGTGTGCTGTTACCGCCACATGTGTTTAGGGTTAAGGGAACGATGAACATCCCAAATGTTCTTCTTAATATGCTTCTTTATGCGCTAGTGCTATGGCATGAAAACCCTAGCTCCTTTTCCTCAATAGCCAAGTACTATGGTACCCTCGACGAAATGCCCAACTCGAAAACAAAGCTAGAAACCCAAGCCGCGTCCAGTAGAAAGGGGTTCCTGTTTAGCTGATGTAGGTTAGCCCAACCCCCAAATCCCGAACACTCTCAAGATTAAACTCAACATTGCATCCGTTATTGGGGTAATATCCCTAGTGTGACCCGTATATAATGCTACGATAACCCTTTCCACAGTAAACCTCTCTTCCCGAAACCCTGAACCCTAACTATACAAAGATGAACAATCATCCACCTCAATGGCCCTGTCGCCACTGCGAAGGGAGCGTACCAGCCATGTACCGGCTTCCCGGTACCAGGAGATCCCAATAACCTCCTGTTTGGGGGTTTAGGGTTTAGGGTATTAGGGGTTAGGGGTCAGGGTTGAGAGTTGACAGGTGTAGCGTTTTAGGGCACGGCTTGAGGGTTTAGGATTCAAAGTACAAGAGATGCCAAAAAAAGTCTGAAGGAATTTGCGAGAGATTCAGGGTTTAACGTCTGGGGTCTCCTCCTTGGAGCTTTAGGTTTTGGTCTTTGGATTGGAGGTTCTGGCTTTGGATTTCCGGGCTTGGGGTGCAGGATCAGACTTGAGTTGTGAGTTCGGGATTTGAAGTATACAGCTACTGCCCCCTTTTGGATGGAATCCTCCCAGACATCTGGGCCCTTAAATGGCAGAATCCTCAGAGCGCATGCCAGAAACGGAGCCCAAATCCAAAAAAAAATAATCCCTAAACCCTAAAACCTAAACCCTAAACCCTAAAAAAAAAATGACGCCGTCGGCTCTAAAGCCCTCAACCCTAAATCCAAAACCCGACAACCTGAAGCAATCCATAAATCCTCAAGCCCAAACCCTGCACCCTAACCCCTAAACCCCTAAACCCCTTAACCCCTAAACCCTAAAACCCCTTAACCCCTAAACCCTAAAACCCTAAATCCTAACACTAAACCCCTAAACCCCTTAAACCCCTAAACCCTCGCCCTGCAAGGCACACCTCCTTGCCGTAGACCACGCAACGCTTGCGGCGTGGGCGGGGCAGTGTCACCAGAGCTTCTTCGAGTAGACTCCTCTGATTTAATTAAGGTTTAGGGTTTAAGGTCTAGGGTTGAGGGGGCGTAGGGTTTAGGGTTTAGGGCTTGGGTTCAGGGTTTAAGGCTTAGGGTTTAGGGCTCAGGGCTTAGGGTTTAGGGTTTAGGAATCAAGCTCCTTTGAATGGGCTCCATATGGGCTTCTCAAAGCGGGGGGCCCTATGGACAGGACACCAAGGGATATACATTCTGGTATACAGGGAGCATAGGGGATTGCCCTGATGGGGGGTTATTTCGGGATTATCCTGAGTTGTTATATGGCGACATTGTACTATGGGGGGCATAATGCCGATATGGAGAACGAAATGAAAAAAGAAATGGAATTACTAGATAATGTCGGGCTTGGAGATATATGGCCGAAAAATGGAAATCAAATGAACAAAGATCAAAACCTGGACCGTTTTCTTTGATGGTAAGGAATTTGAATCTGCTTACTGTAGCCCGAAACCCTAGACCATAGACCCTGTGAAGCCCAGGGTTAGCTTACGGCGCGCGGTGCTTGAACAAAGCAGCCCCGAGATCCCAGCGTACGTGCTTACGGCGGAAGTTTGGGATTTAGAGTTTGGTGTTTTGTTTTGGGCTTAAGGTTTCGGGTCTAGGGTTAATGTTTGAGGTTTGAGGATCAGGGCTAGTGTTCAGGCATTCGGGTTTAGGGTTTTACCCTCCAGGGAGCTTTGATCTCTGCTGAAATGGAAAAACGGGAAACTGAGCTGGAAACTGGGGTCAAGTTAGATAGTGTTGCATAGGGATCAGGGTTTCCATAAATTAGGAGTCCCTTTCGAGTGGTCCGTGCAATACAGATTTTAATATTTGGGGGTCTACATTGGAGAACCCATGTTTATGAAAGCCCCCATTTGAGGGTACCATGGAAAGGCACAGATGTGAAATAGCTTTCCCATTTTTCAAGTCGAGGGGCAGTTGAGACCTGGGCAGGTCGATGGATTACGCTATGAGAGAGGGAGCGAGACAAGGTGCTGGCAACATGGGCCATTGTCTAAAATCCTAGTATCCCCCCTAATAACCCCTATAGTAGTCCCCTATATAATCCCCCATATAACCCCCTTTAGGGAGTTTAGACTATGGCTCACATGAATATCACGTAAACAGCAGCAACGATTCATGCCGCAACTCACTGCGCGCCATGGCAAACGCAGCACTCACAACCACTCAAAACAAATGACGGCTTCTCCTCAGGGTCACATGCACCCAAACATAGACGCTCGCAAAGGACAGCTGCGGCCCCAGAATTCAGGAGGATCACACCCCCGAACCCCCCCCCGCCACACCAGGCGCTTCTGCGCATCGCCCTGGTGTCATCCAGCCCTCGGCCCAGCTTAGCCCCAAGGTGGCTTTCCGGGCGACTTAGGGTTTAGGGTTCAGGGTTCAGGGTTTAGGGTTTAGGGTTTAGGGTTCAGGGTTTAGGGTTTAGCATTTAGGGTTCAGGGTTTAGGGTTTAGGGTTTAGGGTTGGCCACAAGCCCGACACCTGACACCTGGCCAAGCAAGCAATCTTAATATTAGGGTAAATATTGAGGTTAATATTGGGATGATGGAAAAGCAAGCGGAAACTACTATAGTAAATTGGGGTTAATACTGGAATAATGGGAAAGAAAATGGAAACTACTATAGTATATGGGGGTTAATACTAGGATAATGGAAAAGAGAATGGAAACTATTATAGTAAAGAGGAACAAGGCTGAAAGATGCATAATAAAAGAAAAGGGCTTAGGGTTTAGGGTCAAGGGTTTAGGGTTTAGGGTCAAGGGTTTGGGGTCAAGGGTTTAGGGTTTAGGGTTGACGCATTTTCAATCTCCGATATATGGTAGGAGTGTCATCTCTCCAAATTGGGCGCCATCTATATACACCCACCAATATTCCGAAGGAACCCCAGGCACATTCACCCAAAACATCCCAAAACCAAATACCTACATGAGCCCTGCGTGACCAACGAAAGTCCTGATCTGCCGACTTGAAACGACGTCCTGGCCAGTCGCTGGGACATGGAATCCTGAACTATACCAAGTTTAAGGTTTAGGGCTTGGGGTTTAAGGTTCAGGGTTTAGGGTCCACATTTTTTGCGAGCCTTGCAACAAGCCTGGTTTGGGGTTCAAGGCTTGCAGCTACAGCAATTACAAGTGGAATGTCGGGTCCTGTTTGGCATTATGTAGGGGTGCGCTGAGAGAGTACCATATATGGCGGCAACATAAGCCCTGTAACACCCAAAATAGAACCAGCGCTTTAGATTGATGCATTGGTAACCGTAAATCCCTTGCACCTACTGGTTTGAACAATTCCTTCAGGTTCTACTGGAATAGTCATGAAATGAGTCATGAAACATGATTCCTAAGGAGACTACAGGTACAACGTACAACGTGTTGAGAAGACAGTGCATCAGAGATTCCTTGGCATTCCCAAGGCGATCCCTAGAAGTTCCTTTGCAAGAAACATCCTGCATTAAGCGTGAAGTAGTACCATTCTCCTAAACCCTAAACCCGCGACCCTAAATCCTAAAACTTAAACCCTAGACCCTAACCCTAAACCCTTAACTACAAACCCTAAACCCTAGACCCTAAAGCCGAGATCCATCCTTAGGTTCGTACAGCCAGTTGGATTTCCACCATCGCACGTTCACCCCTGAGCCTAAACCCTGGAACCCAATCCCCGAACCCTAAACGCGGTTTAGGGTTGAACCCCAGCCCTGAAGTGAAAGTCCCCGAACCCTACGGTGGCTATTAAAACTTGGGATTATAGTGCTACAGCACACTAAAATCATGCAGGAATTTAGCATCCACCCTATTCTGTATTATCCCGGTATCCATGTCATTTTAAATTTTCTCCATTTGATTTTCCATCATTGGGGTAATATCCCTAAACCCTAAACCATAAATCCTCATCAGTAATCCCTAAACCATAAACCCAAAACAATTAATAAACCCCAATCCCGAAGCCCTAATCCGTAAACCCTACACTCTAAACCCTCACGCCTAAGCCCTAGAACCTAAACCCTACACTCTGAACCCATAAAACCTGTACAGTACCACAACGGGTTGCCTTCGGAACCTGGCCAGACGGTAGAGGCGCAGCTGCATCGGCCCGCGCAGCCAGCAGTACAGCCACCAGATCCTGCAGTTTAAGGTTTAGGGGTTCGGAGGGTTTAGGGTTTAGGGGGTTTAGGTGGGTGTTTAGGGTTTAGCGCTTTAGGGTTTAGGTGTGTAGGGTTCAGAGGTTTGGGGTCTCGGGGTTTGGGGTTTAGAATGTAGAGGTTTAGGGGTTTAGGGTTTAGGGGTTCAGGGGTTTGGGGATCAGAGGCTTAGGACTTAGGCTTTAAGTTAATGTTTGGGGCTTAGGGCTAGGATTTAATTAGGGCGGGAGAAATTCTGTTAAGACTTCACGGCGCAAACAATAGCTACGGCGCTGTCTCTGAAATGTTGTGAAAGTGCTTTAGCTTAGTGATCACCATTACCTTCAATGCGGGCATTAATCAAAATGGCGGGATGTTCTGAGCCATTACTCATTTGTGGGCTAGGGCCCCCAAAAAGTGAACCCTAATTTTGGGAAGCCCGATTGCAAAACTACTCTTCGCCATCTTTCAGCATCAGCAACCAATGTTTTGAGCCAGAATCAACGAAGTTCTGCAAGCTGTCATTCTTCGTCATCTCAAATTACAGACTTAAGGTTGAGGTTTAGGGTTTAGGATTTAGGGCTTTAGGGTGCGTGGTCGCTAAAAGGGCGGCCAACTCCTCACCAATGGAAGTCTGCTCAGACCCTAAACCCCTCAAGGTCAAACCCTATAGTCCCCCTTAAGTAGATAGAATAGTCCTTTGGGTATATTATAATAAGACCCCCCATATAACCCATATTCTATCTACTCCAGGGGGACTATAAGCCCCTAAAGCCCTCAACCCGCGCGGCTCATGGGCACAGAGTTAAATTTTTGGGAGCAGATCGACCATAAACTGGGTTGCTGTTAGGGTAACTTAAGTAAAGTTCCTGAACAGCAGCCCAGTGAAGATAGCCAAATCGATGCTTCCCTTGATGACCCATTTAAGGGGAATAGTTTGCACGGGGAGCCCTGTTAGGTATGCCTTCGTATGATAGTCCCCCCCGCCCCCCGGCCCCTAAGCACCAGCGAGTTACAAGGAGAGTACTCAGCAAGTCATTGGGAGAGTAGCTCACATGGATTGGGAGCATGGCCATGGCAGCTGACCCTCCTCGCGTCCACTGCTCAAAGCCGCATGAAGCGGCTGGAAACCCTCCGCAGAAGTAGCGCATGGGAAGGCCTCACATCAGCACGGTGACTGCTCTCAGTATGATGGTCACTGCTGTTGTGAGAATTACGGAGTCTCGCACTGCAGGAGGAAGATGATCACCTTGGCAATCCATAAACGCCGAACCCCAACCCTAAATGGGGGGCTCACAAAATTAGGGGTACCTTTTTGGGTGTCCTTTTCGTAAGAATGATAATATTATGGGGTCTATATTGGGGTCCCCTTATTTTGGGAAATTACCAAATAATCCTAAACCCTATATTGGGCCATTCTGGGCGGAACCATACTGCCAGCCTTTGCCGACAGCAGTAGCTCCGATATTTCTTGATGCCCACCACGAACAGCATGGAAGAGGGCTGTTCGACCGGAAAGATCCTGGACGCAGCCGTTGGGGTCCCTTGAAGAGGGTAAAGTGGTATAGTCCCCCTTAAGTATATAGAATATAGGTTTACGTGGATTTCTCTGTATAAAAAAGCCATGTTCCATCTACTTAAGGGGGACTATAAATCAGGATGTAGAAGCATTAGGGTTTGCATATACAAGCATGGCGGCCGTTTGGACTTCCACTTTGCTGTCTGATATGGAACTTTCTCCAACATTCCCCTACGGATTCCTGGAAGGCAAACCTCCTCGGAGCCCCTATACTCATCCCTTCCCCCTAATATTCAAACCCCCCTTGCCCCCTAATATTATTAAGCATCTTCATTGTGACATACTAGTAATATATTGGGAATATTTACCATTAGAGGGGCGGGGGGTTTGTGATATTGGGGGGAGGAGATTACTGCAACCCACTGTTCCTTAGAGTGCCTTATTTGGAGAAAGTCTAAACCCCAAATCCTAAATCCTTAACGCGAAGCCAAGCAAACCCCTACACCTCCTTGACAAAGACCAACAAAGCGGATAAGCTCCTAACAGGCAGTACGTTCCCTAAACCCTAAACCCTAAACCCTAAACCGTATGTCCTTACGGTTGGGTTCTCAAGTTGGGGCACTCTACGTGACACATCCCTAAGGACCTGAAAGGGAGTATAGGGGTTTAGGGTTTAGGGGCTTAGGGTTAAGGGTTTGGGTTTTAGGGTTTTAGGCTTTAGGGGATTTGAAGTAAGGGTTTAGGGTTCTAGGGTTTGGGGGTTTAGGGGTTAGAGTTCAAGGGTTTGGGGTTTAGGGGCTTAGGGGTTTAGGGCTTAGGGTTTAATGGCTCCCTCTTGAGGAATCCGCAAGTCCAAGGTCAGCCTGAACAGGAGAAAATATTCTTGGCCCCAAGCCCTTTACCCCAAACCCTGACCTCATGAAAGGCAACCAGGAAACAAGGGGCACCTGCTTAACTGTCACCAACCAACAAATGCGGCTTATAGCCTGTTGGCATGTATATTGCCCTAAACCCTTAACCCTTAGCCCTAAACCCTAAAACCTTAAACCATATATCGGGGCACCCGAATTCAAGAAAGCCCCGCATCCCTGAACCCAAAGCCCTGAGCCCTCGCCCTACGTGGCTCCGTGGCTTCAAGGTAGCCCGGACGAGGGGATGCCAGGAGACCGCGACACCTAAGAGTAGTTTAGGGTTTAGGGCTTAGGAATTAGGATATAGAGCTTCAGAGTAACAGTCTAAAGGGCTTAGGCGTGAGCATCTAAAGCTTACAGGCTGAAGGATTAGTTCAACTTCTGGGATCTAGAGTTCAGGGCATAGGGTTCTGGACCTAGAAGGTTCGGATCTATAGAGGTATGGTTTAGGGCTTATCGGTTACGATCCGTAGCGGTTCGGATGTCGAGTAGAGGTTGAGGTCTAAGGATCTAAGGTTCAGGGCCTCGGGTTTTTTCTAGAGGTAAAAGCACAGTTCCTGGATGACAGCTCAGGGTGGCTTCTGGATCAGGGTTTAAGGCGCATGGATTACGACCTGGCTTTGGAGGGATTCTGGCACTACGGCGTAAGGTTAGCGTGTCTGCCTGCTAGACTAGATTTTGGATGAAGGAAATCCAGGGTCTAGAGACTAGGGCTTTGGGTTTATCACCTGAAGAAAAACAAGGCGAAGCTGATATACCAGGTATGGACCAATAGACAGCATGGTTCCCCATAACTCTCTGCCAGTACAGCAGGCTATTGGCGTGCAAAGTCGCTCCTACGGGAGGTGAGAAGAGTGGATCTGTGGTTTGCAAATCTAGGTTGACATGTGCCCAGACCCCTGGAAGGATCTACAGATTAGATCCCTGTATAAATGCCTAATTATCGCTCTGCAATTCGCCTATAAGTCCTCACATTATCTAGGCGAGTAAAATTGTTGATCCCTTTGGGACTCGGGATTTTAATGTCTATTAAGGTAGGAGTACTTCTCAAAATGTTGGGTGCCTACAAAAGACCTCTAGGGATAGTTGAGAATTTCAAGTTCACAGAAGACCAAGTAGAGGAAATCCTCGGTTTGAGAATCGTCCTTCGCAGGCGTCCCTAACTTTGGGGTCTTGGGGTTTCGGGATTCTACTTTTTGAGATGGGTGGCATGGAGACGGGACGAACGCTTTGGGGCTTGGGTATCCGGGTTTGGCTCTACTTTGCGTTCTTGTGTTGCTATGCAAGTGTCTGGCGCATCATCATTATCATATGACTACCAGGGTCAGATGAACTGCACGAATTGCTTCCAGCTTTCCTATAAGCACTGGACATACTAGGGTTTGGGGTCTAGGCCCGAAACCCTAACCCCTAAACCCTTGGCTATGCTGCCTGGAAGATACTCCAAAAACAGATGAGGGCTTAGGCAGAGTACAAACTGCCCTCTCAAAGACTCAGTTGAGCTGATGTTGAGAAATCCTTTCGCTCATCAAACACGGCAACCTGACAGGAGACTGCAAAGCTGTCATGTTCTCAACCTGAACCCCAAAAGTATGTAAAATAATGGCCTTTATGGCTACGATTAAGGGTTTTAAGGCTATTATGTTACATACTTTTGGGGTCTAGGAAATTCCTAACGGCTAAGCGTTTGGGGTCAGAGGATTAAACAGTTGTACAAATTCGGAATTGTAAACCGGGCAGTGACGGCAACAGCAATAGTTGCCAGGGGTAAGAAGCTGGAGCTGAAGGCTTAGGAACATTCCCCTAAACCCTAGACCCTAAACCCCTGTGATCATCACTATAGACTTCAAGTATACTGTCGCCCGAAGCCCTCTTCTCAAGTTTTTTCGGGCAGCTCAAGTAAAGCAAGAGAAGGCCTTTTTGCCGTTTTACAGCCCAAACCCTAAAGCCTAGATGGTAGGTTGTCAAAATGATGGTTGGTTTTTTAGAGCCATAACTCCCGTGAACCCTAAACACCATCATCCGTAAATCCTAAACCCTTCATAATCCCTATATGAACTATAATCTAATCTCCTCGTATCCCCTTGAATAACCCCTATAATGCTCTCCTATGTCAACCCCCCTTTAATGAGTTTAGACTATGTATAGCTCATATACTTCTACCCACAACCCTCCCTAAACCCTAAACCCTAAACCCCTAAACCCTAAACCCCTAAACCCCTAAACCCCTAAACCCCTAAACCCCTCAACCCCTTAACCCCTAAACCCCTCAACCCCTTAACCCCTCAACCCCTAAACCCCTTCACACTGCCCAAGCCGCAGCTGCAACCAGCCCTGCTCCGCCGCCGTGATCAGCAAAGTGGCCCCCAAGTCGTCTGTGAAGAGCGGAGATGTTAGGTCCACGTCCAGCATGAGAAGGCCTGTGGCTTTAGGGGTTTGGGGTTTAGGGTTTAGGGTTTAGGGTTTGGAGTTTAGGGCTTGGGGCTTGGGGTTTAAGGTTTAGGGTTTGGAGTCTAGGGTTTAGGGTTTAGGGTTTGGAGTTTAGGGTTTAGGGTTTGGGGTTTGGCGTGTAGCGTTTAGAGTTTGGGGTTTAGGGCCTAGGATTTGGAAATGGAAGCTACTCTTGAGGGTTCTGGGTATGGGCTATATAGAATTCAAGGATATATCTTGTTGAATGGAGAAACAAATGGAAAAGAACGCGGAAGGTGAAATAGAAACTACTCTTCATCGTTTGGGATTTAGGGCTTTGGGGTGTGGCGGCCTGAGGGTGTACAGTGTTGAGGACTTTGGATCGAAGATGCGGGAGTTGACGTTCAGGCTTCAAATTCTGAGTAGGCAGTAGTAGCAGCTCTACGCTTCAGATCTTTGCTATGATCAGCCCCCTGTGGACGCAAGCACATGCTCCTTTCCTGCTCTCTTGCCATGATATAGGATAATATTGGGTCATGAACCTCCTAGTCGAGAAGACCCGTGGGAAAGTACTGGTTGAAGCTGGGCAGCATCAGGACATCCTCGGCTTGGATTTCACGATTTAGGCTTAGGTAGAACCTTCTAGATAACAAAACGCAAGGCTTGAATCCCCAAACTTGGACCCCAAGAGTCCAACATCTACCCATAAACCCTAAACCCTTAACTGCTGACCCGGAGCCCTGAACACTGAACCCGACATCCTGAACCCTGAACCCCAACCCCTGGCCAGCAGCACGCTCAGCCATGAGTTCCGTTTCATCCACGTCCGGTTTGGGAGGTGCTGGTGGCATCCACCAAGACTGGCGCCTTGCAGCTTCAGGGGTTTAGGGTGAGTTTTATTACTATTACTACTGTTATTATTACAGTTATTACTTTTCTTAGTACTATTATTTCTGTTATCATTATTACCTATCATTAACATTCCTATTAATATTATTTCTATTAGTATTGTTGTTATTATTCGAGCTTGGGGTTTAGGTTTTCCGAGCCCTTTCTCCACGGCATGGATCCCAAGAGATGCTGTTACAAGCACAGTCCACAGGCAAGAAAGTGTGTCGCTCACCCATGTCCAAAAATCCAAAACAAAAAGTTGGCGCCTCCAGGATTGCCATTACAGAAAATCAAGGCCCGGAATGTACACTGTCATCGGGCTTAAGGTTTAGGGTTTGGGGTTTGGCGGGTTTCTCCAATTGAGCCTGGACTCGCTCACAGGGATTGAATCATGTGAAGTGGTTCTCAAAGGTCTCACTACGAACCAGAAGCTTCCATGCTTAGGCTGTAGGGTGTAGGGTTGTGGAGAACCCAGAACCTAAAAGATCCCCATCTGATGATTGGCACTCTTGTGTTTGCCAACCAGAAGCGTTGAGCAGGGAGGTTCTCAAACAAGCGCCCTCCTGTCTGGAAAGGTTTCTATTTAGCGATAGGTACGAGACATGAAATTTTGAGACCATCCTGCTGCGGTTTAGGGATTAGGGTTTAGGGCTTAGGGTTGAAGGCCTAGGGTTTAAGGTTTAGGGTTTACGTAGGATCCTTCAAGCCTACCGTGCATCCTGGCCTCCTATGTACTTCTGCCAGATTGCGCAAAGCCAGAACCTTGCCAAGGGCTGGGAAGCTTCCAACACTGTATAGGATGTGGCGGTAGAGGGGGGGAATGGGGGAGTAGGGGGTGTATAAGGACATATTGGGATTATATGGGTAAGATAGGAGTTATATAAGCATCATAGGTGTATAATATTGGGGTTATGGTTGAAGGTTTAGGGTCTATAGGGTTTGGGGTTTTCGGCATGAGGTGTCTACACAGGATGTGGAGTCTACCCTAAAACCTTAACCCTATATAACTAGGAGCCTAGGTCTCGAAGTTTCTTGCAGCAAAACCTCCTCGAAACCCTGGAAGTCCCTCAGCATACGAAAATGCTCGTCTATTCCAACGGTCGGTAGCCTAAACATGCGTGAAACCTGCAATGACAAGAATGGCCTCTCGGTCCACTAGGTCACTAGGTTCTTCTTAGGTTTAGGGCTTAGGACCAAGCAATCTTTGCTACATGAGGGCTTCTGCAAGGAGGGGACCCTTGAGGAACCCTAGGGGTTTAGGGCTTAGGCTGCTTAGGGTTTAGGGTTTAGGGGGTTGATGGGGAAGATCTCAAGGGAGTAGTTGGAGAACCCTGAATGTCATTATGAATCTTAACAAGCCCTCAAACCCTAAACCCCAAACCCTAAACCTCAAAACCTCCTACCCTAAACCTGAAACCCTAAACCCTCAACCCGAAACCCGAAACCCTAAACCCCTGAACCGAAACCTCAAACCCTGAACCTTAAACCCTAAACACGATTGTCCCCTGCCTCACACTGAGCCGCTGCTTGCCGCTGCCCGGCAGATGCACAAGGAACATCTAGGACCCCTAGGGCTCCAGGTGAACGCTGATGTAGGGTTTAGGGTTTCAGATGTTGGGTCTAGATGGGTTTAGGATTTGAACTTCGGTTAGACCTGGAAGCCCGGGTAAGCATGTTGCAAAACGTGTCATCTTTTCCTGTAACTACAGGGGATAGAATTTACAACCTGGCTACAACTTGAATGACTTCCTGCCTTGAGATTTCCCAAAAAGGAAAGTCTGTCAAACTGTCATTTGGGATTCTGTCCCTTCCTCCATCCCTATATATATTAAGATTCTGATTTGACACCTTATAGTATACATGTTTGTAGGCAAACTTGAAACTGAAGGCCCTTTGCTTCTCAGGGTTTAGGATTAGATTCTAGGGTTGAAGGTCCAGGATTTAGGGTAACGGGTAACGGTTCTCAGGGTTTAGAATTAGATTACCGGGCTTAGGGTTCAGGATTTAGGGGAACCAACAAAAAGGAAACTTGCCGGGGTGCGGATGGCATGGTCCAGCACCCACTTCCTTCGGGAGCTGTCCCACCACCTTGCTCTTGTAAGTAGAACACTAGGTAGGGTTTAGGGTTTAGGGTTTAAGGTTTAGGGAGGCATGTTACGAAACCCTAAACCCTAAACCCCAAATAGTAGCCATGGGAGAGTTAGGGTAGAACCAGGTGATGACTTGAGTGCTGTCCTACCCAGGCAGAACACGAAAGAATAATCCCTACAGTAGCCCCAAATGACTACCCAAAGCCCTAAACCAATGACTGAACACTGAGGGACCCTAACCCCTAAGCCCTAAACCCTAAATAGTAGTAACCCCAAACAACTACCCAAAGCCCTAAACGCATGCCTCAGTTCCCTGGTAACAAGAGGCAAGCCACTGCCAGGAGACTTCAAGGGGAGTGAGGCTTTGTCGCTCCTCCTGCAAATCAGGGAATAGCACTTGGAGTGTCAGAGGGATTTTGTAAGTAGGTTAATAATAAGGATAACTGGGGTTATTGAAGGTTTATGGGGTTATACAAGTATGCTTACTACGTCCCCCTGACCCTCCAAGTAAGCTACCCCCACCCTTCCTACAGCATCCCGAATGAGGCCTAGGTACGCTTTAGATTGGCTTACTTGGGATTTCGTTGACTTGTTGGTAGGGGATTCGACAACACGCCACTTCACAACGCAAGGCAACGCTGCATCACAAGGTAATTATTTGGCTCCATGCGGTGTGTCAAGTTTCATCCTGAACCCCAGAAAGTTGCCTATTAAGACCACTGTCCTTCGAAACAGGAGGCTATATGAGCTATGGTCTAGAGTCCTGGTATCCGCCTTAATAACCCCAAGAATACTCCCAAATATCACCCCCTCCAAGGAGTTTAGACTTTAGCTCATGTGACTATAGGTTCCATATGAGCTTTAGTCTAAACTCCTCAATGGGGGTATATAGGGGACTATATAGGGAAGTATTATAGGCGTTATTACTATAGCTCAGATAGGGAGGATGAACACAAAGATCACTTCTGCCTGGTGCTTCGACTGGTGGAGGAAGCACCGGTTCCAGTTGAAATCATGCAGTCGCGCTTCTTTGCCACCAACACACCAAAGACCATGCCTGAAGGTTAGCCGGTTGGCTTAGGTTTAGGGATCTGACCCTTATTCACCTCTACAAACCCTCCAAACCCGAAACCTGCAAAACTGATGGAGCTTTTCAATCTTATAAACTGCAGGGTTTGTAGCCTCACCCCTCTGAATACGGCAGCCTACACCAAGCACCCAGCTATCAAACATTTTAACAACCCTACCCCCCATGCAACTAATCGATCGATGTTCCAAAGCCCTAAACCCTAAACCCTCAACCCTAATCCCTAAACCCCAAAACCCCAAACCCTCAACCCCGAACCCTAATCCCTAAAC
>CAJNIZ010029247.1:0-10612 GCA_905231905.1 Symbiodinium pilosum | reverse complement strand
ACTGTAGTATATTGTGGTTATATTGGGTTTCCAGATGGAAGGTCTTTAGGATTAAGGGTGTAGGGTTTAGAGTTTAGGGTTTAGGATCCCGTTTTTTGCTCTATGGTAGGTTTGTTAAAATTGTGGCCCCTTTTTGGGCGCCCTGCATTTTTTGCTGCACTGAATGCCTGAGGTCGCGACCCTTCGAAAAGTTGCCATTTCAGGCTGACTAATTAAGGAAACACGGATCAAAGTAATAAGGCGGGATGCTGAGGAAACTCGCAAAATCTGGGGTCCACTTTGTACTGAAGGACCTATCTGTAGAACTAGCAGCCTGCGAAAGGCTAGCTTGAAGCAAGATGAAAATCTGATGGTGAATATGAGTACACCTCATGGACCCAAAGAAGCCGCTTAGGTTTTTCATACCAAACACCGCTGCAGATTTAACGTGCTTAGCGGAGTGGATGGCACAAGGTAGTTCTCTAAGAAGCTTGAGGAAGTAGGACCCAAAGTGAGAAACGAGGATTTGGGCAGTCCTGCCAGCGGCTACAAAAACCTGGGAAGAATCCTATATATAACAGGGAGCATGCTAATGGGTACCCAAAAAGATTTCTAATGTTTGACCACTCCCTCAACCCTCAACCCCAACCCTAAACCCTAAACCCCCAAAACCCTAAAACCCCTAAACCCCAAAACCCTAAACCACAAAGAACCTAACCCTCAACACGTAACCCATGGTGTTCCGAGCAGCTTGCTTTGGTAGATCCAGGTCTCAGGCTCACCGGACTTTTTCCACAACCTGGGTTGCTGTTCAGGAACTTAAACTCAGTTGCTATAAGGGGAGGGTATGTAGGTGTTAGGGTTTAGGGCTACCATAATCAGGAAGCCTTACTGCTTACGTTGTACCCGTATTCTGAGAACTTAATGTAATTTCCTTCAAAGCAAGCCAGCAGCGGCTGCTCATTCGCTTTGTCCTGCCCGCAAGCAGGGTTTGGGTTTATGGGGTCATGCGCACTAGACCCTAAACCCTGAACCCCTAAACCCTAAACCCTAAACCCTAAAACCTAAACCCCTAAACCCCTAAACCCTAAAACCCTGACTGTAAAAAAACAAACTGGGAGTTGGCCGTTGGTGGAAAATTCGGCTAAGAGGCTACGATCTGACGAGCAGACTAAAACCCTCCATACCCCCCCCCCCCCTCGGGTGTAGGCGTTTAGGGTTTAGGGTTTAAGATTTAGGGTTTAGGGGTAGTTTCCATCCTCTTTGCCTTTCTATAGCCCAAAAAAAGGTACCTCTCTATACCCTCGTATACCCTTATGTAACCTTTACCGCTTCAGGATTCGTTCCTTCACTTTGAAGTGCTCTCCCTGTAATTACACCTGGGACCCCACTGAAACTCCAATGGCAGGAATATCGGTCTTTGTGGGGACTTTGCTTAGGGGAGAGTATGCAAGTTCGGCGATGCAGTGGCCTTGTGCAAGGAGAAGCGGCCATTGCAATGTTGTTGTTCTCCTGATGGCACCTGAGATGAGGAATAAGGCGTAGGAACAGAAATCAAGTTTCTTACCCTCAACCCTCAACCCTGAACCCTAAACCCGAAACTTTGTGCCTGCAGCTTGATAAACAAAATGCCCCCCGAACGCCATTCAGACCTTAAGGAACAGCCCCCAGAAGAACCACTCAAGTGAAAACAATACCCAAAGACGACGATGGCATCTACTCAAAAAAACAATACAATAGCAAATACAAATACTTACATGCATACATACATACATACATACATACATGCATACATACGAGCATGTGTATATGTGTATATATATATATGCATATATACATATACACATACGTAAACATATTGAATATATCTGTATGCGTGTGTATATATGTATATATGTAGATATGCTTATATGTATGGATATATGGACATATGTAAACATTCGTTTGAGTACATACATTGTGGCATACCCTGCACATGGCACAGGGAGCAAACCTTGTGACAATGGCACATACAACCGAGGTTTAGGGTTTAGAATTTATAGTCCCCCTTAAGTAGATAGATTGTGGACATGCCCAATATCATCATAAGATGCCCATATACCCCATATTCTACCTACTTCAAGACCCTAAACGCTAAACCTTAATCCTTAACCTTAAACCCTAAACCCTAAACCCTAACCCCTTAAACTGTAGCCTGAGGCCGGCGCATACACCCACAAGGTTGGAATAACTCCAGCGGAGTCCCTTGGACTGCCACAATGAACAGTCGTCTCCATGCATTGCAACGGCACTATGCCATGAGGTTTGCGAAAACTGAAGGTGGGAATATGGGGGTTTCCCGGAATTTGTGTGTGTGTTTTGTTTTTGTTCTTTTTGCTGAGAGGGAGGGAAGGAGGTCCGTTCAGAAGGATGATACTATTTTTTCGGTCTATATTGAGTCCCCTATTCAGGAAAACTACCATATATACGTTCCCTGCTAGGTCTCTTGTATTGTAGACCCCTAACTAATAAACGTCCACCCCCTTAAGGGCCTAAATATTAGGATCCCTTTTAAGGGGAGGGGTTTATTAAGGGGTCGGCATTAGGACCTTTTGTGGAAGCGTGAATCCGCCACCAAGAACGCCTTGAAAGCCTGAGCCAGTTGAGGCTCCGAGGATCACCGCACAGTTGATGTTTGGATCGTTTAAGCTTTGGGGGCTTAGAACCTAGGGGTTTAGGGGCTTAGGCTCAGCTTAGAGGTTTAGGGTTTAGGGGTTTAGTGTTTTAGGGGTTTAGAGTTTAGAGGCTTAGAGGTTTAGGGTTAGGGGTTTAGGGTTTAGAGGTTTAGAGGCTTAGAGTGTTGCATCTCCGGGGATTTGCAGGTTGCGCAAATCTTGCGGAGGCACTTGAAGCTAGATTCTGGAAATCTGCGGAAAGCCCCAAAGGAAAACACTCCAAAAATAACTTACCAGCAAAACCAGAAACTGCCAAAGCTGTTGTGCAGACAGCAATCTGCAAACAATTTGTTTGGCAGGAAATTGAAAATCTCCCTGATTACGAAACCAATTGTCCACTCTTGCTGGGTAATGCAACATCGGCTAGGGCTTCTCCAACACTACAGACCCAAACCTGCGAGCCAGAACCATGAAGGAAAGCCAACAAATGGGCTGCGCAGGCCAAAAAGAAGTATCCTCAATATTCGAATTCAGGTGAATACAGGGGACCTCCAAACACACCATAATTGTGTTCTGGTCTGTTACAGCATTTTGCACTTTTCATTCTAGTTTAAATGGACTTCTGATAATCATGAAGCTCTGAACGTGCGAATCGAGCGAAAGTCAGTGAAAACACGCCTATTGTCTGGCAGATGCAGAGCAAATCCTTGAAGTAGGGAACGAAGGGTTTCTGATATAGAGATTATTTGGGGATTTTAGGATGTATTGCACATCTCTTGTTGTCGAGCTCCAAAGATGTCCTATGCGCTGTTTTCGTGGCTGTTTCTCGGACCTCCAGATATGGGCCATTCCGACACTGAAAGGGACCTAAGATGCTCGCAGGTACGCAACGAGACCACTAATCCTTAATATCCAACATTGCCCCGCCCCCCGATCTGTGTACATATTGAATGTTCGGGGGAATTTATCTTACGACCCCAAGATCATATACAATAGGATCCTACTGAAATCTCATAAACATCGATCGTATGAAAAATTGATTAAATCGAATGAAAACCCGAGTAAATCCACTCAAATCCGAAATTAATCGAATACACTCAAATTCAAGAGCAATTGAAATCTAATTATTAAAGTTTAATGAAAGCATTCAAATTCAGTGTAGAATCGCAGTCGAAGCAATTAAATTCCATGAGAATCCGATCGAAATCTTATTGGAACCTAGTTAAAATCAATTGAAACCTGACTAAACTCCAGTTAGAATTAAACCGACTGAAACCACAATAAAACCGCTTCCTCCATAAACAAACCATTCAAAAGCAGTCAAACTCTAGGAAATCAAGGAGATCTCTATCATGATGAACGCTGTCTTGGACCCGTGCAGCATCAAATAGAATTAGAGACCGCGGAACGCGCACTACGCTTTTGCTGGCCTCGCCGCCACGCAAACATATACAGCTCTCGAACCTGCGCAGCCCATACAAAGGGCTGTGTCACACAAGACGCAATAGAACAATTAGCACGCACGCCCAACACTGGACTTTTTCGAGACTCTACAGACTTTCAACCCTCTCTGGATGCACGTTGCAAGTGAACAATTACCACGCACGTCCAACATTGGTCTCTCTAGATATTGCAACAGACACTCTCCCGCTTCTTCTAGAATCCGCGTGGACCACACAATTGACCACATTGTTGCCGTCACGCAAACAACATACACTATCTCTTGAACTCGCAAAGAAGCTGAGCGACCGCGTGGACCCACGCCAGATAAAGAGTCAGACACCACAAACAACGTAACAGAACAACTACCACCCACGTCCAATACTGCACTTCTCTTTACAGTACTGTGGAGGAACGTCCAGGCAAGGCAGGTTTCACCATGCTTCTACCTAAAACCCGACACCCCAAACTCTTCAACCCGGGTGTCTCGCAGAAAGCGATGTGGCCGAATTGTGTGGCGCGGGTCCACGCGGGTCCACGCACGTCTTAGAAGAAACGAGAGAGAGGGTCTAGAGGAAAAAAAATTTGGTTGGCCCACTCCACAGGCCATCATGAGGCTTGGAGCACGCGGGTCCTAGAAAAAGTGGAATTGCAGCGCGGCAACCGCCCCACGGATTCCTGGTCTGCGTTGGCAGATTCGGCAAGAAGAACTGCCCCTACTTGGTTTGCTCTTGGAGAATTTGCCCACAGTTTCCTAACTTTCGAAATGCTTGCGAAATTGCTATTACCAGGATCTGCGGTGAGGCAGCTCGATTCCGATGGAGCGCTTACTTCTTTTTTCATGGTATGTCACGTTACTTTCACACCAGACCAGTCGGTTCAGCATATGGCTTAGGGCAGCACATCGCTTTAAGTCTTGCCCGAAAAGCTTTTTGAGCACAGTTCTCCGCCCATATCAGGATCAAACGGCACTGAGGCCGCGGACCCAGGGTACTCCCTGTAACTTTCTTGGCAACGTCGGAGTTATCTAATTCCTGCTGGCGCAGAGCGCAGTGCTGATCAGTCTGGCTTCTTGGTTATCGCACCAAAGCAGAGTACATAAGCTAAACCTTTGCCTGTTCATAAGACTCATAAACACCAGTAAGCACATAGAGCATCAGTAAGCACATACGGAGCGCCGATAGCACCCAACATACTGCTATGTATTGTACCTTTAGTGAACCTTTCCGTTGACAATCCAAGTACAAGAAATAAGGGAAACATATGTCAACATAGGTTATAAGAGTTTTTCCAATTTCTAAAACTTGTTTTGCCCTACGTCATCAGGGATGGGACTCAGATTTCCCCGCGTCTCCACAAACCTGGAATACACGCTATCCTGCTACTCCTGCCATCAGGCGTGGGACTCAGGTTTCCCAGCGTCTCCACAGCCTGGACTGCACGTTTTTTTTTGTTGGGATCCGGGTCGGGGCGCGCGGCCACATACTCTTCATCTCTCCAGTTTGGCCAAGTACTTGGCAAAGGCTTGCAAGCGGTTTGTGGGACGGTGTTTCTCTTTTTGAGCGGTGCCAGTTCTGCGCGATGGCTCATGGTTAAGCGGTGGGGCTTGCAAATATCTCCACGGCGGCTGCTGCGTTGGCGGTAATCCCGCTTCTAGCATGGATGAGGTGCGTTCCTGGAGCGCTTCATGGCCGGCATCACAGGATCAGTACGATCAGTCTGACCTAGTGCGGAACTGTTACGTAGAGATGCTGAATAGAAAAGAGGTTTTTCGCCAACAGTCTACAGGGACGCAGCGCGTACGGCTAGTAATCAGAGCGGTACGCTGCCTGCTTTTTCCAGTTCTCTCAATTGCCTTAGGCTGCATCGTCTTCAAACGACCTTTAGTCAAGAGGTATGCAAAATGTGCGACTGGAATGCGGTAGCTGCGTATTCAAAGAGATGTTTGGACGGACAAAATCGTCTTGGAGTTGTCTGGCTCAAGACTTCTTCCCAGTTCTATCTACAGAGAGATGAATGATGCAGTTTACGAGCCCCATGACAGCAGAGCCTGCACAACTGCACCAAGTCCAGTGGATCTCTCTGCGTTTTACAACAACACAACGACAAAAAGCTGAGTTGGATACCGGGAGCTGCAACCTTCCAGAAACGGTTTTCCCGGTGCAAATCTACCTTGCCCGTCTGAGCTTTATTTTGTGGAGATTCCACGGTCAGGCTGAAAGCGCATTGGGTTAAGTAGCGGAGGCACACTTGGTTGGAACTCCAATGCCCATGCGCCTTCTGTTCTTGCCTGGGAAGACAGCTTGACGGCGAGCTTGAAATGGAACGATAGGACCTATCTGGCTGCCTGTATTCCAGCAGGTCCTCTTCAGGCTGGATATCCACTGGAGTTTCTCCACACGGAGCAGGTCCGCTGACCGCATCAGTGTGGGAATGTTAGGGAAAAGTCCCTTCCGGCAGGATTAGCGGGCAAGATGCGAGTTGCTGCCTTCTTAACTAGAGAGGGCCACGATGGACGATCTACAACTCTCTGCAAGTGAATCATGTTTGGATCACCACCGATTAAATTATGCAAGAAGTTCAAGTCTGCAATGGGCGGAAGGTGCACATACAATCTGTCTGTGCATTGTTCATCCCCTTCGCCTGTTGCGAAACATGCGCTGCGGCATTGCATTGAGCTTGAGGACTGCTGCCGCGGATCCAAAGGAAGCGCGCTAAGCGTCAGCCGCCAAGAATATCAGCATCATCCTGGCCAGCAGGCATGTTATGTGTTCAGACAGACTCGGGTCCTGCGGCTCATGCTCCACAGTAGGCTGCGCGGCGGTTCTTTCGCTTTCTCGATGGTTTGCCTACAGTACAACTGGAAGTGGCAGCGCTCTGTATGTCACGGAGAGAGACGGTAAGACGTTCGCCATGGTTATCTCCGTATCAGGCATTACGGGCTTATAATGGAGCAACCCTTAAAATTCGCTTTGCGAAGGTGCAACTTTTGCGTGGAACCTCATATGAAAGTACCCGTAGGGCACCCCGATAAGCGTGTCTTTCAGGGATGGGTATGACATATGCGTGATTTCTCAACTGGGTGCAAGTTCGGGTGAAAAGAGAGACTCCACTCAAGACATCTTGAGGTAGAAATCCTACGACATAAGATGGTCGCCTGACCAGTGGTTTCGACTGAAGTGAGGAATGTTAGACTGGAAGTGCGCCACCCGGCCTGCAAGGCATGTGATGTCTCGGAAGTACATGAGTATGACCCTTTCATAAAGGTGACCTTTCACAAAAGCTTCTGCGGGCTTCAGCCAGGCGTGGGAGAGGAGCATCGTCCAGGGCAGCAGCTGTACTAAAGTAAAATTGCGCATGGCCGGTGGCGTGTCACCAAAGCTTCCGCCACGCACTGCCCGCTTTTTACGGCCTAACCAAATTGACTCTCTGGCCTTACAGTTTGTTTCTGGCCGGTAAAGAAAGAGCCTAGTGCTGTGGCCAGGCGAATATAATTAGACACCAGGCCTGCTGGCCCTCCGAGATTGGGAGACAATGCACTTGTTGCTCCTGTCCGCCTAGGACATCTTCCATAAAGTCGGAGTATTTGGTATTAATGTATACCGCAAGGCCTTGTGTGGGCCCTACTCCTTTGGTGGCTGTGATGATGTTCACCCAATGTGGCAGCTTCGGCCACCAGCCCTCTTCCCTCATGACTCGACCCAACAGAGTAGGGTCTTCGTCTAGGTTTCCCTTTACAGGCTTCCTCCTGCCTTCATTCGCGTCCGAGAGGTGCAAAAAGCCGCGCTTCCACCGCTGTCCACAAGCTCGTGGCAGGGGGAGGTCTTTCCCGTGACTCGATAGATCCAAAGAAGTTTTCGAGCGGCAGCTTCGGTATCTCTTTGCGGTGTGACAAAGCCTAACTTGCGATTCCCACGCTTTGGGCCCTCCCAACTCTATGTCCGGGGGGATCTGCATATGACTGACCGGCGGCAGCCAGTACCCATTGAGGTGGAGGGGACGGATGCGCGAGTTCACTGGCTGGGACGGCAGGAGTCGATGTGAAGGCCGGTATGCCATTGACGTCATAAAGTTGCAGGAGCTCTGGATATCTCGAGAATTGCATAACGACATGGCGCAATGGATTGGCCCTTAAGGACGTATCCAACATCAGATTGAAGGGCGGCAGCCCTCCTAGACCCACTATACCTGCAGCCTCGTATTCACTGACACACTTCTGACGGTCCCTGGAAGCGCGCAGTGTGCAGTTCAGCGTTATGGCGGAAGCCTTTCTCAGGGCCTGCTCTAGGTACTTTATCTAAATTAGGAGCAGATGGTAACTCGAAAGGTGGGTCTGGGGAGCTGAAGCTGTTAACCGCTTCATCTTTCTGTATCTTCCAGGTGCGCCCTACCAGGGGTGGTTTATCATGCTTTTCAGCAAGAGCCACCTTCAGGCAGCTCTCCACCTTGTTGGGCCTGATGGGTTGCTGGCTTATCATTCGTAGCCCGCATCTCTTTGCGTGCTGCAACTTGGACAGCTCCCTATTTTGGGCGACCCCCCCTACAGGTTGCTTGTCCCCCTATCCATACCTTGGAGGCGTGCCTTGGAATCATTGCCGAGAGGCAAGTGCTTGAGGCGGGTCCCGCTTGCTGGCCTTCGTCTCAAATCACCAGCCAGACCCTGGAAAGGAAGTTAGTGAAGCCCGTACGGAACATAGTGCTATGCAACATTTCAGCTTTTGCCATATGTAATGGCCACGAAGGTGACCCCAATACGATTCTAGCTTCATGGGACTGCCTTCGATATCCATGGGGAGCGTAGCTTTAGCCGATTCATTCACCCCTGAAATTCTTACGAATTGTGATTTGAACGCTGACTCCGCCAGCCTTCCTCGATGCTGATCATCATTGACCGCGCGGGCTCGTTCTGTAGGCTAGCGTACAGGACTTTACGATTTTCTATTCCTGCTACTAGAATGCTGATCAGAGCCATGCATCTGGTCTTTCCGGCACCGAACATACCGCCGATCAATGTGCTGACGCCGTCTACTGGGTCACCAAACATGATGTTGGCAGTGATAGAGAGCAAGTGTCTATCGAGAGACCAATAGTCTTTGACAAGCCCATACACAAACCCAAACCAGTCATGGCTAGGTGTAGAAGCTCTAGCAGCTCAGAGGCCAAGAGACCTTCGGTTTCCATTCCTTTACGGCAGTTAGCTGCCATGGGCTTTTACCTCTGCCTCTGTGTGGGAAGTTGGCAGATCCAGCCTGATCTAAGCAGAGGTTGGCAGCTGTCGGTGCCCGTGCCTAGCAGTCCGCGACGCCATAGACATTGAACTTCCACAGGGTTTTGGCAATTTCTGCCGGAGACAGATTTTTCGCGATTTTACTTGGTCCGGTAAAAATTCCGACGCAGCTCTTAATAGCCTTCCACGAGGATATGGGCAAGCGAGATGAAGATGCCAAATGCGGCGCTGACAGAGTCGTCATGCCAAGTGCGCTGATTGAGGGGTGCATTCCGAAGAGGCACTTATGGACGTATGCGCACGCATCGTGGGCACTGTTAGCAGTTTTTGCCAGGTGTCTTGGCCGGCCGTAAACTCTCACGCTTTGACGCTGTTGATGTTGTCTTTAAAAGAGGTGGACTCCGCATTCGCCAAAAGGGGGCGGACGAGATTGTCAATTCGAGCTTTTTAGAGCGTAGTACAGGCCGAAAACGACCGTCCCTGTTCTCTTTTGAGATTCTTTTTGGCTCCTTCCACATCGAGAACTCCGGCCTGGAACGTGGCTGCCCAACCGTCCTTATTAAGAGTGATTTCTTTCCCTTGTCCGGTTTTGGGCAGATTCCCACGAATGCTGTACCAGTACTTTTCTCTCAAGTCTGTATAGAAAGCCTTAGAACACGTAAAGGACAACGTTGCTAGGATCCCTGGCAAGACTCTACAGTATGCTTAAACTCGAATATGCCAAGTATGATCTCTTTGAATTTTACGAAGGGGGGCTTGAGAAGGGGCTTCTCAAATTGAATTAATTGAAGGGGGCTTAAGGGGGCTTGAGAAGGGCTTGAAGCCCCCTTCGAGAATTCTTCAAAGAAAATGTCCTTCGAAGCCTTTGTTCAGAAGCCTCCCTTCTCAAGCCCCCCTTGAAGCCCCTTCTGAAACCCCCCTTGAAGCCCCTTCAAAGGCTTGGAAGACCCCTTAAAGCCCCCTTCGAGAATTCAAGGTCCCCCCTTCTCAAGCCCCCCTTGAAGCTCCTTCTCAAGCCCCCCTTCAAGCCCCTTCTCAAGCCCCCCTTCAAGCCCCCCTTGAAAAGCTTTCCGCTCAAATCCCTCTGGAAGCCGCTTCGCAAGCCTTCATGATCGAATTCGAACCTGACGCTTCGAAAAAGCGCAACAAGTCGCCTTGAATTCATTCTCTGACATTTGGCTCTGTTAAGAAGTCTGGCTGAATTCTGGTCAGGATTTTTCGATTGCTGGAGTGGAGTTGCTGCAGACGTCTGCTGCGCGTTTGGTTTCTAGGGGGTTTTCTTCTGCTGAGTTGAGAACGTTTTCAGCTTTGA
>CAJNIZ010029236.1:35665-75496 GCA_905231905.1 Symbiodinium pilosum | reverse complement strand
CCTGTTGCGCTGCGCCACTGCACAGCGACCTTGGGAGCAGCTGCGGTGAAAAGGTGCGTGAAAAAAAAAGGAAAAAGAAAAAATAAATAAAAAATTCTGGGACATCCACCAGAAAATCGACGCATGACTGTTGCAAATCCCCAAACTCGGGAAGCTGTCCATGCCCACGGAGTTCAATCCAGCTCTTTCAGTTGACAAAGCGGATTTACATGGGCGCCTGGCCTACTAGTATGGTTACGGCGCATACCGAAGTATGCCGATACCTACAATGTCAATGTCGGGGCTTCACTACCCCGCCGTGGGGAATTCTGGTTGGTGGTGGTCGCCCTTCCCGGGCCCTTCGCGGCCGCGAGTTCGGCGACCCTTGCTCGGTTGACAGCGTTCGGAGACGGGCAGCTGGACACAATGGCGCTTGAGAGCCTTCGCGCCTTCCTTGTGTCACAAGCAGTCCTTGTGTCACAAGCGGGCTCCGGTGGGCCGCGGGCCATCATCACCCTGCCCACAGCTCCAGAGTTCTGCATCCCTAGCGACTGTATGCAGGCGTGAGGTCTTGCAGGAAGGCCAGCGGCTCATCCGCGCGGCGCGCAGCCCGCAATAGGTTGCCGTAGGTTGGAAACTCTTCCTGCTTGCGCCCCGCATGCTACTCTAGCGCAGCCGGGGCATGCCGGGGCCAGACCCGCGTTGAGCCAGCCGCTTGCGCGCCGCGTCGAAGAACTGGCGGCTAGACGGTGGCTCGCTTTGCTGGCCTAGGCTGCTGCCGCGGAGCCAACTGTTGGAAAATTTGGAAGGGGCAAAGCCCGCTGCCGGTTTTGGCGAGGCTGTCGGCATGGTGCTGGTGGGGCTACTCCGCCTCTTTTTCCCGCTTGTCCTTTGCGGCATCCCTCACGCGGACCTGTCGCGAGAGTTTGGCCCACGCGGCCTTGACCTGTGAGGGCCGCTCCCACTTACCTCACGCCCGCTTCACCTGAGTTGGGGGTGGCTGCTGGTGGGCGTGCTAGTGGGCGTGCCGACAAGCTGGTCGGGCGCGAGGGCAAGCCGGTGGCTGGCCCCGGAGCCGGCGGCTGGTGGGAAGCATGCAGAGCAGCGGGCAACCGCAGCTGCGGTGCAGCTTCCCAACTCTGCGGCCAGGTTGAACTCGCGCGCCAGGGCTTCCAATCCAGCCTTGGTCGACAGCGCGTATTGAAACGGCGCAAACTGCATGGAAAACCTCGGCGGCTTACTGAGCAGAAACGAGACGCCTCAAGACGTCTCCCATGACAAAGGCGCGCACGCCACCAGACGGCTTGCACTAAACAAGAAACGGCGTGGTGGAAGAGGTCGGTGCCTTCCTCTTCATCCAGGAGACGCGAAGGTGTTCGGCGGTGGCTCCTGATGGGCCCGCCGCGGCGCCGCGGCGCGCACCACGCCAATTGGCGAACAAACTGTCGGTGCTGAGGGCAAGGCCTAAAATCCGCCAAGCCTGGCGTTCCCGCAGCCCCTTGCTAGGATCCCGCAGTGCCTCCAATGTTGCCTGGTTGGCCGGTGCCAGCGGGGCCGCCTGTAGCACTGAGGTGGCGGCTGACATCTCACCCAGGTCAGCGAAACAAGTTGCGAATGAGAAGACGAACGCGCGACACGACGCTGATGGCGTACGCCGCGGGTAACGGTGAACCTTGTTGTTTGCATCTATGTTTCCTTATAGAAGTACGTCTCCATTACCTAGTCCACAAACATGCATGGGCAGGCAGTTAAACAGTCAAGGCTTGAGTGTCAACGGCAGCACATTCAGATATTTTCAGCATGCACAAAGCCAATCAGCTACAAACGGCGTTTCCCCTCAGTCGCACCTGCTGCTGTCAGAATTTTGTCGTTCACGAAGGTTTAACCATGCCGTCCATGCCAACAGCATCTTAATTACTGCAAGAGACAGGTCCGTCAACGACCATGGGTCATGGTCAGCATGAAAATGAATGATCTACATCGCACATCCTGGAAACCAAGCACATACCAACAAGCAAGTACACAACGGTTGGCAAATTACAATTTTGTGCGACGCATATGTATGTACAACAATTTGCATTCAGCTAATGAATCTCATATCTCACATGCCTCAGCCTGGCTGCGCACAGCGTGGACGTATTGAATGTTGACATCATCATCGGTACTGAACAATTTGTACAAAGAGATTGGGCTGTGGCGCGATTTGCGTGCCCATCTTCGACGGAGGACTGTATGCGCTGAACAGTCGAGCAATGCATGTGCCAATGTATCTGATGCTGCAGCGCAAACGCGACAAGAGATGGAAGCATGGTCAATTGATGCGTTGCAGTGTCGGGCTGCGCGGCCATCACTGAAACGGTGGTGGCCGCACCGCGCTAAAGCCCAGTACCTAGCGCTCTGCGCGGGTACATGCTGCCCATACACTATGTGGTTCAGATCAGGCGTGGGAAGCGAATTGGACCAGCCCGACAAGATTCTCTTCAGCTGGCGCAACCATCGCTCAAGTTGTGATGAGGCACATCCCATGTGAATGCCAGATGTATCAGGGCGTGGGACGCCGACGGAATTTAGCTCGCTAATAAGGAGGTGAACCCATGAGTGGGGCTGAGACGCGGCATACCGTACAATATGCGCAGCATTGCAATTGGCCGGTAGGCTTAACAGACGTGCCCAAAGATCGGCTGCCTGTTGCAAACGCAAAGTGCTTGCATCTTGCCAGCCCAGCTGGCCTTGTACCACAACTCCTGGGCTACCCCGCGGCCATAACAAAAGACGCCTACCCCATTGAAGTAATCTTGTTTGGAACCGTCGGATCTGAGGTGCTGGGTCAACAAATTCCATCCCGAAGCAGACAGAGGGGCAGACATATGTTTGAAAGATCCGTTCCACAAAACAAACGGGCAGATCGGCGGACCGTGTCCAGGACAGACATGCGGCCATTTTGCGCTCCCCACGGCGTAGGAGCTCATTGACATGGTGTGTCCATGACAGGCGTGCATCAATTGTAACCCCCAGGTAGGTACACTGATACACACGGGGCAGGACGTGTGTGCCAACGTGGAAAGGGGGAATTGCCATCCGTCCGCGTCCAAACACCATGACTGCGGATTTTGTGGGCCCTACGCTAAAGTGAAACCGCCATGCTTAGCTCCAAGCATTAGTTGCATCCAACGCTCTTTGAAGATCCACTGGGCTATCACACAGAATGACAATGTCATCAGCATAGAGAAGAACTTGCACACGCGGAACATTGGGTTCAGATCCACACGTGACGCCTTGGCAAGCCTTCTTGATGGCAGCAGCAAGGCCATTGATCAAAAGATTGAACAGGAAACCGCTAAGAACTGCTCCCTGCCCCACACCATCATCAACACTCCAGACCTCTGAGAGGCATGAATCGACGCGGACTGCAGCTGACCGCCCGGTAACGAAGTCATCAACCAAATGCCAAAGATCACCCGTTATTCCAGCCCTGTGCAGTTTCAACAGGGCTCCTTCGCGCCACGTTACATCAACGGCCTTCCGAATGTTTGGGAATGCACAATATGTTGCAGAACCCTGCCTCAAGCGTATAGTTTCAAGGAGGGCGTATACCTGGACATCCGACCCCCAGCGAAAACCGGCCTGGCTATCATCAAGTTGCGGGTCCACAAGCGGACGAATGCGATTCAAAATCATTCTTTCAAGGATCTTCGCGAAACATGAGGTCAGTGTAATGGGTCTGTAGTCATCTCGCTTCGATGCATCCAATTGTTTTGCCAAAGGAATAACTATGCCATGTTTCCAAAGGGAGGGTACACAGGAATACGAGCGGCATAACTCTAGATATTGAAGGATTGCATGCTGCCACCAGGGGATGTTAGCGCACAGTGCCTTGTACGGAATGTTGTCACAACCAGGCGACTTTTCCTGCGCACACTGCCGCAGAGCAGCCTGCAGCTCTTCGCGGGTGAAAGGAGCATCAAGGTGGCTGCGGGTGTCATGTGGTGCCTCCCGGGTTTCACGGATGCGACGCACGCGACGACAAACACGGGCATGATGCCGCCGATCAAAGGACTCAGCACTCAGGAAGTTTGCTTCTTGAAAATGTTGACGCCAACACGTTGTAGCCAATTTGACCAAAATGCGGTTTTGGCACGGCGAACTACACGATGGAAATGGTTGCGAGCAGCACGGAAGTTGGAATCAAGTTCGGGAAAACGATTACGCTGGCGCCACGCCGCATTGCGTGCAACCATTGCATCAAAGCAGTCATCGTTCCACCATGATGGTTGTCGTTGCGCATTTGCACGGCGGCACCTATACAGACCAGGCTCGGCATCCCATACAATTTTCAAAAAATCACGATATGACACATCTAGTTGTTGCCTCTTAACCTCCGTCGACATGTGAGCCGTTGTTGACAATAAGATGGCTAAATTGTCAGACCATCGTTGGAGGTGATTTGCTTCCACATGAATCAATGCCTCCCAATCACGCACTTGCCGGACTTGCATGGGCGGCTGGCTGACTGAACTCAACAGCGCTTGTGCAGATTAATTTCAATTGCAAAGTGGTCGCTGGCCAACAAGGGGCAACAAAGGTTCGAGTCTTCACAGTCACATTGGGGGCTGTGAACATGCACTGGCTCAACAACACCCAGGGATGCAATGACCAAGTCCAAAGCAACTCCTCGAGTATGGGTTGGCCTTCCGGTTGGATTACAAATGACCAACCCAAATGCTCTGATAATTAAACGCAAAATCTTTCAGCACCCACAAGTAATAAGACTGCCGGCAGGAAACCCACGTTTTGCGCTTCCTTCAATTTTCGAGTCGAAACCCCAGAAAAAAACGCATTGTGCTCAAACAAAAAAAGGCAATCAGCTCGACGGTCAGTGTCGCGGCTGATTTTTTTTTGGGACAAGACATGCATTCAAAAAGATTCACAAATCAACCCCAATTTTGAAACATTAAGGGTGTCAGCCTGCTTGCTTATTCGACCTGGGCATTTTTTGCTTGACCCGAAGGCAAGATTTCGTGTAAAACCGCGGTGGTTCGAACTACAGCGCGGGAACCCCAATTGAATACGAGTCAAAGGTACACATTGGAATGAAGGGCTGAAACGAGCGACAGAGCACAAAACACGCGACGACATGGGTAACAGATGCTGGTGCAATGACATCAGAAAATGTATCACGGCAAGGAGTGTAAGAGGTACTCCACACTTCTCTGGCATGCAGCTAGGCTGTGCAACTAACCCGACGCCATCAGCATGCCAATCAACAAGCCCAGCGCATTGTCAAATTTTAGCCGGTGGCGTAACCTGGCGACAGTAATTATGCACTCGGTCACTGCGTTGACGCGCGATCGGAAAGCCAAGATTTTAGTGCCTCAGGACACGCGAAAGTTGCAGCGAATAGGCAATGCCTGACCTTGCGCCACAAGCCATAGTCCATCCATGCACTGGCGATGCAGCTCATATAGACCTCAGCCCGAGACGCATCAACAGCGACAACCATGGTGTCGTCAGCATACACAAGTTCGTCAACGGCGATGTCCGAGCTAGAACGCGGCAAACGCAAATGCAGCTTTGCAAAGGCATCAAACAACAACATCGTCATCAAAATTGAGAAAACAGCGATGCGGAGCTCAACCCCGATGGTTGTTCGATCGAATGCAAATCTTCCATGATTTACCTGGGGAGTCTGCTGGACGGAGTCAAAGTCAGAGTCAGGCCTGAAGGCCCGAAGGCGGCCCGTTTAGGGCTCAGGCAAGGGCCATATCTACAAGTATGTACAAAATTTTCAAGAGGATACATGACACGCATCAAGATTGCATGGCAAAGTTGGCATATTCATCCATGAGAAGCATCCACTGATGTCGATTTTTCGCCGCTGTGAACCAATCACCTGGCCGGCGCCACCGACAGAAACCCTCGATTCAAGAATGCCAGGCAGAAGGAGGTCGTCCCACACGTCGAGGGGTAGCAGCTGGGACCCAATGTAGTGCACGAACCACCCCATGATCGTCTGGAAGCAAAGCAACATACGACGCAAATTTTCAGTGTGCGTTCAGGCATTTCCTCGACCAGGTTTCGACATCACATAAACGTGTTTGTTCATGGACCCGGCCGTTCCACACGTGCAAAATTTCATGCCAAGGACGTGTCCAATCCATACCACCGGGTGGGCCGACAACAGATCGAAGCAAGCGGCGGAAAGTGACGTCGAGCTTGTGAAGATCCTCTTTGAAAATTTTGCGATGTCCTGGCACAGAGCAAGCCACCGGGCTTACCACAGCATCAAGGTACCGTAAACGATGTTGCAGCGAAACAGTTTTGTCGCAAAGAATGCGTATGTTTGCACAGAATGCCCTGCAGGCGGCTGGGATATGAAAATCAACATCTCGTGTATGGGATTGTTGCGTCGACAACATACATCCCAACCATCTGTGTGCTTGATCTCGCGACAAAACAGCCACAACCAAGCCTTGCGGCGTGACAGGCTGATGAGGTGCGTGCGTCAAGACTTTTGTTTTGAGCGCGCAGCCCTGTCGGACACCTCCTTTGATAGGAAATTCCCGGCTTGATTTGGAAGCATCATGAATCAAGCCTTTCTGGTCATGGTACATCACCTGCAAAATCCACATTATGTGTTCTGACACACCATGATGGCGCAGAGCATCCCAAAGAGCGTCCCAATCCGCTCGGTCAAAAGCTTTGGACAAATCCAAGCTAATAATCCACATGGGCAAATTGCAGGCAAAGGATTTGTCAATGATCAAATTTGCTGTCAAGAGGTGCTCCTCCACATGTCGCCTCTTGCGAAAACCATGCTGCTCCTGCGGCTGGTGGGCATCTAAGGTAGCTCCAATGCGATGCAATAGCACATAAGAAAATGTCTTGCGCAGCAAACGGAGTGAAACAATTGGCCGGAAATCCGCTGGAACTTTCGCTCGAGCTACCTTGGGCAGCATTTGAAAGCAATTTTTCCGCCAACTGTCTGGCACATCCCCTGTGCGTAGGAGATGGTTGAGCACCTCCAGTAACGTGTTCAAAAATGTAGGCGGGGCATGATGCAACAACTCCGCAACCAAACCGAAATCGTCTGAGGCCTTCCCCTGCTTCAATCGACGAATTGTTTCAAAAAGCTCTTCAACACTGATTGGTTGTTCGGTCAACTCTGGCATGGGCATCGGTTCTGCAGGACTCCCCGCAAACAAATCCTCGAGAAGATTGGCAAGGTCTTCAAATTGGGAGTGTTGCTGTGTTTTCTTACCGAACACTGCGTTGACATGCGTTGACTGCATGCAAGTGACGCCAACCCATCGGAATTCTGAGAATGCGGTCCAACGTTTGTGATTTCCATTGTCGCACTTCAAGTCGCTGCTGTCGACGAATTCGAAAAGAGAGAAGTTTACGTTCATATGCTTCTTGGCACGTGCTGGACGAATGTGGCGATATAGGATCAGAACTCAATCGCCGACTGGGTTTTGCAAGGGCGGCCTTCAAAACACTCACCCAGGTATGGAAGCATGCTCGCATTTCGCGACAACACAAGGTTCGCATTTTCGAAGCTTGCATTGGTTCCCAGCTCCTGTATTGTTTGCATACAGCTTGGTTGAACAAAGCGGCACTTCGAAAACTGGATGGCTTTCAAGCTCGGTGCTTGAGAAAGATTCTCGGCGTCCCACACGCATACGTGAGCCGCATTTCTAATCTGGAGGTCCTTGGGTTGGCAGCCCGTAAGGCATATTCCAAAATTTTGCTGCACAGGCAATTGCAGCTGATTCATCGGACTGCTTTACTCCCCTCCACGGACGTCATGAGAACATGTGTTTTCGAGGAGGGTTCTTTCTCACCTAAGGGTCACGACAAACCGAGATGTAGGGGCTGACCGAAACAGGTTTGGGCTTCTCACGTTTACCAGCTGGCTGGCTGTACAGGTGGCTGGTAGCGTTGAAAGGTTGGCAAATCTTACCGAATCCGCGCCTTCTGTTTCGGGGACTAACTGTCCCTTCCATGCCCATGTGTCTCTGTACACAAGGCTTTGGCCTGACCAGGACTCCGCGTCAACAGTTGTGGCCGTAGCTGCTGAACCAGCCGCTAGGGCTGGACGCCTGCACGAATTCTTGCACGCTCTTCCAGGCACACGAAATTCCACCTCGCTAAACCACGAACACGTTTTGGCACACCAGTGGTCCGGTGCAGATTCTGTTTTCGTGGCACGCTTACGTTTTGCTTGGCCAGATTTGGCATTCTGACGTCTGCCCCGTGCTTGCACCGCTTTTTTGAAGGGAGCTCAAGAAGTGCCGCCGAAGTCACATCGAATACTGAATCTGCTTGGCCTTTTGATTGCACGCGTCCTGAAGGACCTGCACCCCCTTCCCCCCACCCCACCTTCGCCTCTTCTGCAGCGGTGAGCCCGAGCCAGCGTGCTTGGCCCCGCCGGCCGTTGTTCACCCAACCTGCGCCCCCTTGTTGCAGAAACATGCCTCAGCATTTTCCAATGGATTTTCGAGCACATGTCTGGTGGTTGGGTTAAGCGCAGCTATGCTAAGCTGTAGGTGAGAGGTTACAGCAGCCACGATGCGATTAGTTACTAGTTATACCAATGGCGCGCGCCACTGGTCAAGTTCAGCCAGCCGCGTTGTACCGGCGCACGTCTGCAACACATGGCGTAGGCGATTTGGGCGTTCGCCAGCGGTAACACAGCGGTAGGGCCATCCGATGACCATGACATTTGTTTATATTTGTTTTGCGACAAACGTGCATTGCACAGCTATGGCCAACAGGCCCGTCCAGCGTATGCTGAGTACACTGCCGCGAAGAAGAGGGACCAAATGGCATAAGGGGGAAGGGGAGCAGGGCCATGCCCCGGTGCCCTGTGTTTTCGCATTGGGTCAATTCGAAGCTTTGCAAGACAAAAAAGGCCCATCGAGCATGCGTTTAGTTCTTTATTACATTTTTGGACAGCTGCCGGGCACTGTGGACCGGCTCAACATCTTCTGGAATCCTCCGCGCAATGGTAACATCCAAGTGCACCAAGGAACATGGCAGCAAACGACGCCTGCACGACGACACGTGGGACTGCCCACCAGCGGTGGTTCATGCTGCGGTTGAACACGAAAAGGAAACCCTGTAGACGACCAAGTTCTGCCAGAAGTCGTTGCGGTCAACCCTGTTGCAGTGGTGTGTCACCAACCACTATTGCTAGCACAACTCCCAAGCACCATGCCTCGTTGTTCTGGAAATTTTTGATTTTGACTAGCGGGCAAGCCACCGCACCGTGTTTGAGCTGTGTTGCTAATGCGTTTGCCTTGTGGGGCAGCACAAAGCAAAACATACAAAACCCACAAACGCACGCAGCGCCGCCTCGTGCTGGAGGACAAGAGCCCCCCGGAATGGCAGGGCATTCGGGGAACGTGTTGGCCGCGGTGGAATGGTAGCACGGACGCTGCTGTTAAAAAAACATGCATCGTCATTTTTTCTGTTTTTTTCTGTGGCAACATGCCAGGGAGGCGTTCAATTCCGATCAGGTATTTGGGGCACTGATTGCCTTCAAGAGGTGGGCACCATTTACTTGACAAGCACAAGCCCACGCCCATCGTACAGAACTGATCATTAGATAAAACGGCTTAGCCAGCTACGAGTGGAACGCCCAAAGGAGGTTTCGCATTTGAAGCTACATGTCCAAGTTGTTGCATTGCGGGAGCCAACGTTCTGGCACACTCCGAGCAGCATCACGAGGACGATCGCGTGGGGTGGCTGGAGCAATTATTCTCGCAGGCCGAATGTTAGGTCCCAAGCGTGGCTGCCTGTCACCACCAATTGCTGGCCGTGCCAGCGCGGCAGTCCAAGCGTTGTCAGCAAAGCGGGCTTTTGGGGTGATGCGGGCTTGGCGCACTGGGAATGACGAATGCGGTGACATGCGGTGGGGGCCCTGTGAAGTGCGCAGTCCGGATTGTGAGAGCAGTAGCTTCAACCTAGGACTGAAAGGTGGGGTTGTTAAATCATTGCATGTTCGGCCACAAAGCAACACAGCCAAATGATTCCATTACCCCCCACATCCCCCTACACTCCTGTGCAATCACTTCCCCGTTTGACTCCCTCCACCCAAACCCATTGTCCCGGTCCGTTGTGAGCTCCGCCTTTGACCTGAGCCACGCGCGGAGGAGAGGGAGCCACGCCCTCCTCAGCAACACGGGAAACCATGCCGCGATACTGGTTCGCCACAGCAGTCGCTGGCCAATTTGATCGCCGACCGCTCAATTTCATCATGTATGGCGCCGCCGCCGCAAATTGGCCTTGTGCTGTGGTATTTTATCACCCGTCCGTCGCAATGGCAACCCCGCAGCGCGGGATGGGATAACTGAGGAATTCGGACGCGGCCCCCAAAACCCCGGACGCTGCATCTGCCCTTGCGCTTTAGTAACATTGGTCTGAGCTCGGCTGTCACTACCGCGCCGGCAGCCTACGCGGCCTCCATGAATAGATTGCTTGCCTGCAGTCCGCGCACCTTGGTGTTAGCGGCTCAAACCGCGTTTGCTGCCTCCGTGCTGGAACCCCTGCTGGCCGTGGAGTGCAACGTCGGCGAGGATGAGCCCGAACTGCACGAGGTTCTCGCCAACTTGCGCTGGCAGCTCCCCGTCTTTGCGTATAGGCAAGGCGGGCAACCGTCCTGCGAGCCCTTTAGTTTAGTCATGGTTTGCACCGCGCCCCCATGCCATTATGTCACAACCATTATAAGGGCAAAGCGCTCACCTCCCGGTTCGTACACATCTTACATGTTGTCGGGTGCTGTTCCGAATAAGTTTGCGGGTGCAGGGCTAGTTAGGAAGCATGCAACGCCTCCGCTTTAGCGGCCTTGTTGGATTGGTGAGCCGCGGCTCAACCACTGATTGGCCTGGTCAAAGCAGAGCTCTGGCAGTCCAACCTGCTTGCCATTCAAGCCTGTGCGCAGAATTAACAGCTTTGTAACAGCAATCTCTGAAACGAGATATGACCCACCCCGAAGTGGGCGACGCATTCAATCTTGCGGGTCGCTTCACTGACGCAGGGTTCCATCGTCATACTTGCCCCATGATCGCTGATGTGAGAGAATCGCTACTAAGCAGTCATGCATGCTAGAGCGGTCAAAGCCATAATTATAAGGAGTCATCGCAAAGCAGCAGCAGGCATGCACCGGCACGGACTCTCGTTTTCACGCTGCAAACAGGTGTCTTTGGTGGTCTGTGCAAACAAACTCATGTCTAATGCATTCGTCATTACGAAGCTGCGTGTCCAGACGGTTCCACGTCTTACTTTACGCAGCCGATAGCAATCGTATGCTATGGGCCTCGGAAGTCAGCGGCTCTTTACTGCACCGGTACTGTGGCAGATATAGCAAGTGCGAGAATGCTACGATAAAGTACTGGTTGACCATCCTCTTCAATCATGCTTCAGTGGATTTGGCACTCGGTAGTTTCCCAAAATAAGGGGACTCCAATGTGGACCCCAATATACTATAATCCTTATTATGGGGACCCCCAATAGGATACCCCTAATTTTGGGAAACCCCCACTCCTAGTTGCCCAGGACACTATGAGAGCGTCGCAGCTTTTTCAATTTGTTGATGAGCCGCCTTGCTTGCCAAGCAGCACAATCTCAAAGAGCACGCGCGCTGGCTGCGTAGAGTTGTGCCGTGCATATGTGGCTCAGTACAATTCCTGCCTTCTAGTTCTCCGGAGGCCCTTTAACCATGTGAAAAAAGCTTGGTCAGTAGTCCTGTGTCATGTTGTAAAACCGTATAGCTTTCAAGGGGAATTACGGTCTCGGGAGAACGGCTAGTGGTTAATGCTTGTGGACAACTACTTTGTATGTATCTGATCCTGTGGACCCCTGGGCACTCAAGCCCTGAACAGTTCCGTCATACCTCACCCGCTGAAAACTAACAACAGTAGAAACCTCCCCATGCTTGCTAGAGACCCAAAATGGTAATACACAGTGCTTACATCAGTTTCAGGAAGCCCGTTTTGCTGCTTATCTGTTTTGGGGTATGTTGAGACGTTCTTCAAATTGTGAGCCTTTGCGCACGCTGCCGCCATGAACAGCGGGGGCTGCTTGGCATACTCCGTTCACGGCCACTACACCAAGGGCCTAAGCAATTCAGGGTTAATTAGAGGAAAGGCTTGAGGGTCAAGTCGTTCGTAACGGCAATTGAGTAATTATGTTTTTGGTGGTCGAACCAAGTAAGAGTAGATCCTTCTCATAAAATGCTATACCGAGAAACGTGATATAACCTTATGCTACGTTGGGGATTGTGATATTGTTTGCAAATAAATTACGACTCAATTGTTTAGGCCCTTGCGGCACTCCACCGGAAGAGGCTCAGACTTTGGAGATCAGCTCTCCGCCTTCTTGTCCGCGAAAATCTGGGCAACGTGACAAGCAAGATATTCCAGGCTTGGCGGAGGTGGGGTCACAGGGAACTAAGTTGAATGACCTGGTTGTGAAGGCGGTTGATTCAGTCGTCCCGTCACACCTCGAAACACTCAGTTTCTAATTACTGCACCACCTGAGCAACTTTCTGGCCACTGCTGTGGCAAAAGAAGAAGTAGCAGTAAACAGGGTGCAAGAAAGTGCTGGCAGAGGTTGGCAACTGCTGCTACTGCTGCTCGTCCTGCCTACTGCCGCTGCTGATACTGTGTCTGTGCAAGGGAACGCAGGAAGCAGAGCAGGAGCAGGATCCATGAGGCAGCAGGGGCAATTTGCAACTTCTGCAGCGATAACAGGTGGGGCTGGTAAGGGACTTCCTGAAAGCGCGGGCGACAGTTTAAATCCGCCAGGCAGCATAAGGGATCGGATAAGAATCCGACATCCGCTTGAACACGTAGGTATTGCCCACTTCATCTTGTTGAACCTGCGTCTCGTCGCTGACGTAGCTAATAGAAACCTCCACCGGCCCTCCATCTTTCAGCTTCATTGGCTTCATGTATCTGTCCTTGGAAAGCTCGAGGACATTGAGTCAGGGTCTTACCCTAGGTGATTGAAGGGTGGACGGTTCGGGGTTTATCTTTCGCTGCATGCAGCAAGATGATTAGATCTAAGATGAAGAGTTGAATCCAACGCCTGGAAACCCAAACGCAGTTCTCGTGTTGAATATGTAATGTGCTCGTATCTCTTAGCGCAATGTACCCTAGATAAGCCCTATATGTTCCTTATAATTCCTGCAGCATTTTGCGGGAACCTGCCACGGCTGTAAAAGCAACCCATCTGGATAGAAAGCTCGACCAGCATTTGGGGTCTGAAGCCGAGTCATAAGCTTTTCGCAAGCTTTCCGCTCGAGGGGATCTCGCAATTTGGAGTCACATAACCGATCTCTCTCTCTCTCTCTGTGTGTGTGTGTGTGTGCGTGCTGTGAGTGTGTATTGAATACTTAAAGCAGAGAGCTCAAGAAGGCAACTGCAACTGATGTTAGGATGCATAGCGCTTCATGAACCAAAGCTCAATGTAGAAGTGTTTAGCATCGTTCTTGACCCATAAGCCCAGCATCTTCACTGATGCACTGCGTGTCAAGCTCTTCCCGAAATCAAGCCCCAAATCCTTCATCTCAAGCACTCTTGCACAGCGTGATGCTTGCGCAAGTAGCCTTTTTACCCCAAAGCTCAATAGACCTATGATATGAGGCACAGTCGTCTCAGCCAGGGCTGTGACTATTGCATGACGGGTCTTGCTTGAAACTTGAAAGCCTGAATCAGGGTCCACTTATTATGCAGACCTAGAAAGCGGCATGCTTTTCACTACAGGTTCCACGCAGGGCTGAACACCCGGCCCTAACCTCTAGCAAGAATCTTCAAGCTTCAGGGGTTATATGCCCCAATTCCAATTTTAGCCCTATATAAAGGTTCCATCACCTTCGTTTGCCGCGCATTTCTGGTTCCGGGCACAGAGCGGTACAAGTTGCTTCAGGGTTTTAGAGCGGGGGGTTGGGGGGGCCTTCAAGGTTTTAGGGCACGGGGCGGGGGGTGTGGGTGGGGGGGAGGATTTCGTTCTGTTGACCTCGCTTCTTGTACGCAGCTTCAAGGTTTCTTTAGAGAAGATGCTTTAATCTGCGGCACTTTGCTGCTCCGGCCTGGCGTGAGGCGTCGGGGTTTTGCCCTGCCGTTGGGTACTGCAGCTTTCGTTTTCTGCCTTTGAACCCAGTACTTTGGGAGTTTTAGGGGCCAGCTTTCCGGTCTTGCGCAATCATACGTACATGTGTCAGGGACGTCATGTCTTCATGGTCGGAGTGTGCTTCAGGGATGTGAATTTGTCCTCCTTTTTTTGCATGGCTTGCGCGACCTCATTCTGCCTCGTTTGCAAGTGCTCTGCCGGTCGTTACGTGTGTGAGCTGCAGACCATTCTGGCTTTCTCGTTGGTGCCCATGTGTGCGTTGGAAGAATGCCGCCGCGTTTCAATTTCCCAGGATATGAATTCCCCCTCATGTGCAGTTATCTTGGCTTGCAGCTTGAGCTTGTGGATGTGGATGCTTGAGTCCCTCAAAAATCGCGCAGCCGAAGTGCTGAGAGGATTGCGTACACGTCCAAAACTCCCAAGTTGTCGTATTGTCTTCTGCCAGCTCGCATGCAAATCCCTTGCGTTCGCCAATGGAATCTACACTTTGTGGCCGCCAAGCTCGGCGAACACCGGGTATGAAACCTTATAAAGCCTGAACTCCATATCCCTTACAAACAGCACACCCCATAAACTTAAACCACACTGGTAATGAGACAAGTAACAGTACAAGAGTAATTCAGCATAACTCCCAAGCCCTGATGCCCTACAATTCCTATATGTATATATATATATAAATCCTAATTTCCATTTCCTTTTCCGTTTGATTCTCCATCATTAGGAGGCAATATCCCTGGGCACCCCCTAAACATTTTAGACATCTCTGCCAGATGTTGAGTAGAAGATGACGATGTGCTGGGTTCAAGGAAGCCCGAGATGTGCCAGAAAATCATCCCTTTGAGCCTTTCCATCTTGGCATGTCTGATTCAGACGCGCATTTCTCTCCACTGCGTGCGGTGCTTTTGCCTGAGCATTCCCGAAAAGCTGCGGCTCACAGCTCAAAATGTCTGTAGCCCAAGCTGCCCAAGCTGTGAGTCAGCAACTTTTGTGCATTTCAAATTCCACTAGGTGCAGCACTTTCGGTACTCGGATGCACTTGGAACGCGAACGTTGTCATGGCTTTGGCATGGATGGATGCTCAGGAAATCGAATGCTCTTGAACATGAATGCTGTGTTTTTGCATAAGAGTTCCCGAAATGCTGGGGTACTAATACAAGAACCAAACCCCCTTAACCCTGAACCCTGCAACCCTAAACCCCACGCAGCCAAGAGTCCAGGCCAGTAGATCGGATGGCTTCCCGGCTCTCCGCAGAGCCGTGCCTCGACGGCACAATCTGGACCTGTCTACTCTTAGGGTTTAGGGTTTAGGATTTGGGGTATATAAGTTACGGTTCAAGGGTTTAGGGTTTAAGGCTTAGGGATTCCGGGTTTGGGGTTTAGAGTTGGAGGTCCTAAGGGCAAGATGACTAGAAAACAATGTTTACAAGCACGGTAGAATACTGTTTCTTGGGACTCTTGTGAGGAGTTTCGGGCCGTTATTTTACCTACTTTTTCAAGTCCAGGTAAGGGCAAGATTGTCGTCAAGAGGGTTTTGGCTGGATTAGCTTTATACGGATTGGGAGGGGAGACAAAATCACAAAAACAATTACCAATATGGAGGTTTCCCGAGATACTCTATGGGGTTCGAAAATTGATTCGTTTGGGGTAACAACTTATCCCTTTCCCCGAAAATTCACCCCTCAATGCTCAATATTCCTTATATACATAGTATACCACATTAGGGAGATTTCATATTAGAGGGGGGTGGGGGCTTCAATATGACTATAAGGGAGAGGAGTGCAGGGGTGAAAAGGGATTGTGTGGGGCTTGCAGGGTGCCCTCTCAAGGACTTTATGCAGGTCCTTTTGAGAAACTCCCGTTAGGGTTGATGGAGATTAGGGCCTAAGCTGACTTTGGGGGGTTGGTTCTTCAGCTTAGGGGTTAGGGATTTGAACTACTGTTTAGGCCATACTTTGAAGATTTAGGGCCTAGGGCCTAAAGAACTCAACAGATTTAGATTTGCGGCTTATGGCTTAATGTTTTGAACTTTACACCCTTTTCGGGGTTTCGAAGTGAGTTGAATTGGAGCCATGCTCTACGTTCCTGAAGTGGTGCTTCTTTAGGTTCCATCCAAGGCTAGGAGCTTAGGCCACAGTAGGGTTTGGGATTTAGAGTTCTGCCAACATGTGAGCTGAAGGGGTTTTAGAGGTTTGGGGTTTAGGGTTCAGGGTTAAACTCCTAGTAAGCCCCATAATAGGACCACTACATAAACCTCTAAATATCCCAGCTTAAGGAGTTTAGACTGTAGCCCATGCGACTGGATGCCCACGTCCCTTTGAGCGCTGGTAGCCCTTATTTGTTCTGGTTTGGTCGCTTTAGTTTAAGAGCCATAAGATACAATGAGGGGAATATCTGATATCCGGGAGGCCTCGCTGAAGTCCACAGTGCCCTTGTTGCCAGACTTGGCTGCTTTCCAGCTGCCGGACATCATCAGTGCGGCATTGGTTCTCTGGATGCCATCCATGGTGAAGGCCTGCAGCCAGTAGTACTTGCCATCCTGGATCAAATTGTACTGCCTGTAGAATTCTACCATTGTGTTGGGTAGCTGGTCGCAGACCAGCTTGAGAAGCGTCTTCTTGGTAGGTCCAAGGCTGTTGCTGTCCCAAGTGACCTGCCAGTCACCCTCCACCTCTTTCATGGCGCTCTTTGGAGGGGCCGGAAGGCCCTCAATCGCTTTGGTAATCCGGTCCTTGTTGCCACCTTTGATGGCGGACTGGAGACTCTCTTCCTCGGCACCTGCCCTCATGGTGACCTGAAGCAAATAGCACAACACAGCAGCACAAAAGGACCAGTCTCACGCAGAATCAACTGAGGACACCGCATGCGCCGTCCTGGTACCAGGCTGGTGGCCCGTAAAGAGGCTTGCGGCCTGATGAACTGGAAAGCTGATGTAAGTTGTACCGTCCACACTGAGCCCTACAGTGGCTAACTCTTGAACTGCCCAAGGCCTGGCCCTGCGCTGGAAAATCTCCTTGAAAGTCGCTGCGGGGCGGATTGAAAAAGCCGCCTAGGAAGCCTGCCATGTCAGAATCGTTGCAGCCAGTTTTTCATTCTTGAGCTGTGTAGGTTGCATCCTGCCTCTGGAGGAATGAAGCCCCAGAACCACCGCCACGGCGGCGAGTGCGGCGCGCCGCGGCGCTGGGCGAACCATGGTGCTCGGAGGCAGTCGCCGGGGCCTGGGGGAAGGAAAAAAAGGCTCGTCCCCCTTTGAGTCCTGAGTAGGCCAGCAGGCAGCATTCTCCATGACTCCGGGCTTGCTTTCAACTGCTCTCTAGGCGTCTTTGCGGTGAATTCCCCAGCGTCACGCTCCGTCAGGAAGGCTGTGCAAGTGGTCTTTTCACAGGCAGCACTGCTCGCCAGCGAGTTTCAGGCAAGCCGTGACTAGAACGGACATGAAGCCTTATGAACGAGGTCTAGCTCGCGTCCCGCAGGAATAGTGAATACCAAACATATAAAGCCTTGGACTGATGATGCAAAGTTCAGGACGTGTGCCACCCTCTGCTCACGCCGAAGCCAGGAGGTCTCTGAGTGAACCCAGACTTCCTGCGCTGAGATGGCTGCTCTTTGCTGCATTTGCGCATGTATTGTGGCTGCTCCCAGCCCTCCCCTGCGGTGGGCCCACTGTTTTCTGCTGCTATCTATCATCGTTGCTTCTACTGTAGCAGTAACAGTACTTGCTGACTAGTGAATATGAAGGCCTTCCCATTGGCGTCAGCACTCTTGCGGTACCCTACACACCTTTCTATTCCTGGTAGATGCAGGCAAGATCGACCGTACTGACTGTGGACCCCCAAAACCTTGGGATGCAACCCCACAGCTCGTGCCCAAAGATACTGAATCTAAACATATTCACAGCGGGCTCATCGTGAACAGCCGTAAAGTCCTACATCAAAGCCCTGAGCCAACTTAAATCCAAATACGGCTAGCCCCACCCAGACCATGGTCACTTACACGTGCCTTTGAGGAACCCTGTTCTCGTCTAAACCCTAGATGCTAAGTCCTAGGTTGTAGTTTCAAGGTTCTGTTCTGCTGTCCCCTACATTATCCTGTGTGTGGTAGTTTCCCGGAATTAGGATACCCCACTATAGACCCCAATATACTATAGTGGCCCCCCAAAATGGTACCCCTAACTTTGGGAACCCTAAACAATGAACCCTAAATAGTAGTTTCCATTTTATCTTCCATTAACCCGAAATAACCCCCATATAACCATAATCCCTACCTTTGGGAAACCCTAAACCCTTATCCCTAAACCCTAAACAATAGTTTCCATCTTATTTTCCATTATCCCAATATAACCCCCATAGAACCATAATCCTAGATGTAGGGAAAGTTAAAGGGACTCTACTGGGAACCCCAGACCGGGAACCCCAAGAATATAGTAGGTATATAATAGGAATATACCTACCATTGTCCTTATAGTCCATTATATTCCTGCTATATTCTTAGGGTTCCCTATTTGGGGTTCCCAATAAAGTCTCTTTATCTTTAACTCCTAACACCCCTAAACCCTAGGCCCTAACCCCTATAATATCCCTATAACCCCGTCTCCCCCTGAGTCCTTTTAAAAGTGGAGAAGAGTTGTGGAGCGCGCCTTAGGAGCACTGCAGCCGCGCGCTGAAGCGCCTGGCGCCTGAGGCAGAATCCACGGGTGCTTGGCTTTGGGTTTAGGGTTTGGGGTTTAGGGCTTAGGGTTTAGGGTTTAGGGTTAAACGATGGAAAGTACCATACTGGGGTTACAAAGGGATAATGGAAAAGAACATGGAAACTACTATACTGGGGTTCTAATAAAGTGTAGGGTTTACTGGGTTGCCGTTAAGGAACTTAAACTAAGCTGCGATAAGGGGTATGTATAATAAGTAAATACCAGGGTTTCCCGAATAGAGTAGCTAAAATTAAATTAACCCACTTAGGGCTTAGAGTTTAGAGATCTAGGGATTCAGAATCACATTCTTTGAGGCGCAACCCACGTATCCAACTTCGAAGTAGGGGAGGGGTCTGTCCTTCTTAGGGGCTATAGTCACCCTTAAGTAGATAGAATATGGCTTTGGGTATATTATAATAGGATCCCCATCTACTCCATATTCTATCTACTTAAGGGGGACTATATGCATTTTCGTCCGATGGGTATTGTCATCCGTAAACAAAGAGGAGGCCCACCATATCTTCCTTACATCCCAGTGTTCTTGCCAGACTTAATTATTAGGTATGTCCGCATGCCATAAATCTCCCAACAAAAATCCTGTAGCTTTCCTACATTATCACTATGCCATGCCTGCTGTGGTTAGGGACTTACTCACTTTGAGGAAATTAGTATATGCACTTAGGGTGAAAGGTTCAGTGATTAGGGTCCGTATCCTGTCGTATGCTCCTGTAAAAAGTCGAATCGCTCTGTGTATAGGAGGATCCTGCAGGAGCAAACGAGGACATAAGGCCCCCTCTTGGGAGCTGGGTGTAAAACCCTGATGTTATAATATATTAGAATATAGTCTCCCTTAAGTAGATAGAATATAGGAATATATGGGGATCTTATTATAATATACCCAAAACCATATTCTATCTACTTAAGGGGGACTATATACTCTAATGCACTTTAATATAACTTGACTATAACAAAATGACCACAACAGCTACCGCAGTCCTGGGTTTGAAGCTCACGTAGCTGATAAGGAAGTGGAGAACTCTCCGTAGACCCTGATCCACAAGGCTCAGGCCCTGAGCTCTTAACCCGAAAGCCGCAAACCCTTGAACCGCAGAACTGTAAAGCCTTGACCTAACACCCTAGATTCTGAAACTTGTGAATTCTACACCCTGAGTCATTAGTCGTGAAGAATGCGCCCCTCATGTACTGTATCCATTTACATCAGTGATTCAGGGACTCCCAAGATGATGGCCCTAACCTTTGGCAACCTCAATCCCTATGACGAAGCACAATATGACCACAGTTTCCCTTTAGTTTTCCATCTTTTTCCCACTTGATGCTTCATTATCAGGACAATATCCCTAACTATGAGCTCTACATAACCTTGTATACCTACCCTAAACCCTAAACCCTAAACCCTTAACCCTAAACCCCTAAATCCTAAACCCTAAACCCTAAAACCCAAAACCCTAAAACCTGAAAAACCCTAAACTCTAAAACCCTAAACCCTAAAACTCTAAAAACCCTAACCCCTAGGGCCCAAGATCAACCCCTGGCCTTTCAGTCTCTGGCTGCGGCCTTCTGGGCAGCCTCAGTTTCTGTGCTTCTGGAGATTTCTGGGTGCCCTTAGGGTTCCTTCTAGTAAGACTATAATGATAATGGTATACAACATATATATATATATAGATACATATAGGTAGATATATAGATAGATAATTGTAATAACATAGGCTACTTATTAGTGTAATACTAGTACAAATTTGATCATAGTAATAGCAATACTATAAAATAATGGCGTGATAATATGAATCATATAGGAATCCAGGGACGTATGGACCATATGAACATGTAAGAGGATTCTGGGAAGTGTGGAACAAGCTTGCTTCGAGAGGCTTAGGAAGGAAGTTTGGAAGGGCCGGGACCCGGGATATGCATTGCTATGCTGATGGCGACTTAGCCATCTTGGCACTAAACCCGAAATCCCAAACCCTAAACCTCAAACCCTCAACCCGAAATCCTAAACCCTAAAATTAGAACCCTCGTCCCAGCCAAGAAGCGACTTGACGGACGACGAACAATCGCTGCCAGCACTTTCCGAGAATCGTCTCCTAATAGTAATAAGAGTAGTTAAAAGCAATAAAGGTAATAAGAATAAAAGTACTATCCGTGCTAATAGTCATACTAATTATCTTTGCAGTGCGATTGAAGGCTGAGAATTTCATGGGCCTCCCTGTGCAGGACCCAGGAGTCTTGTTGGTGTTGAGAAGGCCGTTGCCTTTGCGGGATCCAACAGCCTAAAACAGCAAGCATAATTACCGACAGTATCAGCAGCCGCACTCACAGCAACGAGAAGGCGATCAGCGTAGTGGCATCTTGGGCCTTTCCGGCTGTACCTCATGAGGTTACTAGGCCCCCCAAGTACATGGACCCCACAAATCAAGGCCTTCTTAGTGATTACTGGGCAGGGCCCATGGTCGTCCATGAGCCCATGCAGCTCCTTGAAGCTGAGGTCCGCAAAGAATCCTGGCAGCTGAAAGTCCGCTTGGAGGATCAGGGGGACTTTGTAGGGTAGTCATCAGAGGGTTAGCCGGGTTATGAGAAGTTGAAGGCGTTTAGATGCACTTACTACTTCCCCCTGCCCACCCCCTAAGTGGGCTTGGGGTTCAGCTCCCTGTTGCCATAAGGCTTTGGCATTTAGCCAGGAATTTGTTTTCGAGATATTTGTTGCGGGATGCTTCACTCACTCGAACCTCTCCTCTCCTCTAACTACAATTCAACGCCTAACACACGCACACGCCGCTTGGAAGATTGAGGTCCCCCCTGCTGCTGCAACCTCTCTTCTCCTGGGACCTGACCTTCCGCACCCCTGAGACCCTGACCCTGCATCCTTTCGGCTCGTAGTTCTTGCAGTGAAAATGGTAATGCAGGTGCCTTGGTCCGCTGTGCCGACTTGGAAGGATCGTCCGCTGGGTCACCTGTATGCTGTCCAAGCGTAGGTGCTGCTGTCCATGAAATCCAGCAGATTTGCAAGGATGTAGGGCGTAGGTTTTAGCGGGAACCGGATTCAGGTTGCACATCATCCGGCCAATTGCTGAGGGATATTGGACATGAATTGCGTGCAGCGTATAACCAGCCTCATGTTGATTTAGTGCTCTAGATAGCCGATGCTGACACATGGGCAATTGTAAAAGTGGTGGTCGGCGCTGCTTTCTCCAACATTTACTACGATCCTCGTCTAGGGACCCCCGAAAAAAGCAGGGCCCCTGATTGTCCTCCGACAATGATGACTGTCGCTCTTAACGCCTCGAAAACTAGGCAAACCCCCCAAAGACTGTTCATAATGCCAAACCTACAGGCCACTGCCACTGGCATTCCAACTCACACCAAAAACGTGTGACCTGGAAATCCCATAGCAGCCCAGGCAAGTCCTCCAGAAGCCAGCCCGCTCCACATATGTTCATTGTGTAAACAGGGTGGCCCAAATCGTCGGGACCTTAGACCTCAGCCTTCAGGTGTTGCGTCCGGGTTTGTGCCTGTCGTCCAACAAATGCAACTCTTTTGGGGTCTAGGGTGTGGCCTGCATCTGCTTCTGCAAGGCCAGCACTCCGCCGTGCAAGCTGGGCGCAAAGCTCCTGGTAAACCGCAGGAGGAGAAGCAGACAGCTACAAAGCGTGAGAGTAGCAGGAGGGAGGAGTAGCAAGAGCGGAGAGGGAGAGGGAGGGGGTGATTGAGGGATGGGGAGCCGCGCGAGCAGGCTTTTTGTGCTTCGAGAGACTAGGTAGGCATTATCTGAAGTATTTCAATGCCTCTTTTTGCTGATTTAATGCCTGATGCCAGGCAAGTTCCCGGCGAAGCGTGTTGCAACCATATACGTGGCACTGCGGATCTTGCAGAGCTCCTCCATTTGTTGTCGCACCTGCAAGACCTGGCGGGCTCAACTCGAGTATCAAGGTATCAGAAGGCCTTTGTTGAATTGAAGCTATGGAGGTAAAGGTTCCGTCGGGTGCTGCTTTCCTATATGGTCATTATTTCTGTCAGCAATAGGACTCAGCAGGATTCTTGCCACTGGGAGCTTCGCCATGATGTCTTCTTGATTGTATGCCTCTATCCTTGCCCTTGGCACATAGAAGCAGTGGCATCCGTTCCAGACCCACATGAAGCTTCGCTGATTGCAGCCACCCTAAACCCTAAACCCAACAAGTGGGGTCTTCCCAAAATTAGGGTCCAACTTTGGTACCCCTAAGGTGCCCTAATATGATCTATAAACACAAGGGGCCCAGAGTTTTGAGAAGAACCCAAGAGTGAGCCTTGGAGATCTTGGATTTTTTGAATGTACTCCCAGCCGAGACAGCAAGGCCAGAAACCACATTTATGAACCAGCCCAGCCCAATAATAGTTAATGGTCGTAGTAATAAGAATAATACGATTAATAGCAATAATGGGAATAGTAATAGTACCAATGATAGTGTGTATGGACCAGCTCAGGGACACGAAGCGATGCCATGACAGCCTCTCAGACTTTAAGTAGATATGCAGTGGAACGTAGGGTCCCTCTCTTTGGGTCCTTGTATTGACGATGCTTTCGTGTTGCACCATAGAGAAGAACCGAAACGCTTGAGGTATGGCGACTGGGCTTCGGCTGCCCGATTCCGGGTTCGACACAGTTTCCAAACAGCATGGGCCCCGCAGGGTTTAGGGTTTAGACCCGGGCAATCCTACTGTAAAGGGGTTGCAAGGATCCGCGCCGGTGCCTCTTCCGCAGTCCTGGAGAAGGATGCGTGCTAGGCTCCAGCAGCTGAAAATCACATAGCCTGAAACTTAACTTGACTTAACTTAACTATTCATGATCAGCTGCTAACATGGCCAACTGGAGAGAGGAAGGAGTTGCGGCTGAAAGGGCGTGGGCTTCCATGCATCTCCATGCTATTGCGTGCTGGATCTACTCTGTGAGCACTTGCGGCCATGCCCCTAGGAAATCGGACCTTCTGCAATGAGTAGTCTCCTCTCAAGGTCCCCAGTGACAAGATCCAAATTGTTTTGGCACTTGCCAGAGAGATGCATGGATCTCACCTTAAATTGGTCCAATAAAATCTGCCTGTCCCAAGCAAGGCGCGGCGGTGCACCAATGCTGGTGGCTAGCTACGTCTCTGGACTACTGCAGAATCATAGGATCATTCTGACCTAATCTGCTTGAATCTGTGGGGCCTGCTGGCATTCGTGTCATGACAATCTCCCAAAATGAGCAAGCCAATGCCAGGAAGAAAAGAATCGCAACACCGCAGAAGCTGCGATTACTTCTGCTAGTAAGTGGGCCCTGAACCCTAAATCCTAAAGGCCCCTAAATAACATACCCATCCCAGTCTGGATGCGGGTCCTGGAAATGCTGCTTGTGGCCTGTCGGAAAGGTTTGCTTCAGTCTGAAACACCTCTTCAGCCAATGTTCCTGCTACTAGTGGTCTTCCCATAATAATCCTTCAAGGAGCACTGCTGCAATTTCTACATCTCTGCTGATGCGTGTTCGATAGAGATTCTGAGCAGAGCTGAGGTCTTTGTAAGGGTCCCTTCGCAGCCCTGGTACCTTTTCCTGGCCGTTTCAATGATCTGGCTGCGGCCCTGCTGCATTCAGTTAGCAGATCCTGTTTGTGATAAGGGCCAAACCAAACAGATCGTTAAGAATGACAACTTCTCGACCACAAAGTCTGCTTCAGCACTTCTCTAGGTAGGAATTTGCATGCATAAGTTCTAAGGTCTGTGGGGGTGGGCCTGTATGGCCTTGTCTTCTGAAACCCTGAAGCGGCGGCCTATCTTACTGGCAACCCAATTTGGGGCTGGATCTAGCGTGAAGTTCATGATTCTGTGCAGCATTGTGCTGTTTTTGCTGCATTTGAAGGAATGGGGTATACAAACCCTTTGAGACTTCTGCAACGCTTTGTCAATCGCATGCCCTCTTCCCAAACCTGAACAGATCCGAAGGATCCTGCTCTCCCCCAAAGGCCCCCTAGAAAAAAAATGCACCCCAGCAGAAGGCCATGTAACGTACATTCTTCATCTTCCACAAATCTGAATGCGGCAGCCCAATACCTGTCAAACAGTCCGACTTGGGGGGGGGGTCAGGTGACGACTTGCCTCTCCTTGCTCTACCGGTTGATCTGCGTCACCCGAAGCTTCCTGTGCGCCAGGGGGATGTGCTACTGTTCCAGGTTTGCAGGATTGTGATATAGAGTTTAGGTTCCAGGGTAGTACTGGAGACTTACATGGAGAAGATCATGGCAAGAGGAATGGAAAGGGGGTTTATAGGCTGTAGCTCAAGCTACCAGCCTCGTCATGCCGCTTGATTCTTGGCTTCATGATCATCATTTTCACCGCCACCTTCGCAACGACTTCTACAATGAGCTGCCATTGTCAGGAGTTGTCCGGAGTCTTGTTGGATGGCTCATAACATACTTAGAGGCCTTTTGCAGTTTGGTCAGCAGACTATCTCCAAACAGTATTTTGCAGGTCGGGTGCAACTCACGGAGACGCCGGATCCCATGAGGAGTAAAAGTAAGTGAGTCTAGTAGTGAGGTTTGCGTTTTGCGGCACGAGCCCTCACACAGAGCGTCAGAAAAGTACAAACAAAGGCTGTATATTGGCCTTGGTTCAGCAATGGCGTTGGCCTCGAGGCCGTTCGAAATCACGCAGTAGTCTTTGACCTTTAGCCTCAAGCTTGCCTCCACCCGCCCCCTCCCCCTCCCCCCTTTTCTTCCCATGCAAATCCCAAATAAATTCAAATGCGAAAATGGGACATTCAGAGATGTGGCTCATGCCAGACACCAATTCAAGTACGGCACCTAGCATTTGGGGGAAAAATGATATATCATCCCAGTTTCCATTTCATCGTTAGATTTCTTTCCCATTTGAACCTCCATTATCCTCTCATCAATCCCTAAACCCTCGCACATCTGAAACCCTGTTTGGGAAACTACTCGCCTCCTCTGAGCGTCCCGTAGGCATCTCAGCTGCCTCACCCTCCATGGCGGTTCTTCTGCCCGGAGAGTCAATGGCTTCTTCGTAGAAATTGAGATGGGGAGCGTAGTTCAAATTGGTTTTGGCTTCAGGGTAGGCTTTTAGGATGTCTTCAAGATTTCTGGGGCTGGTAGTGGGATTGGGAACTGCTTACCATCACTTTCTGTAGGGATACCATAGACGGATTCAGCTTGGCTCATACCAGCGTCCTTGCGACCAATGATGTTGCTGTTGTTCGGCTTGCGGACGTTCACAATACCTGGCATGATGCCTTTTAGCATTTTAAGCGAGTCAGAAGTTGGCTTCAGCTGTCCCGTGGTCGCCTGCCATGACTGCGGCTCATGCAACTACTACATACTACTACCGGATGACGAGCCAGAGTGCAACTGCCCACTTGCTCGACCCAAAACTACACTAAAGCTGTACGCATCGGAGCTAGGGCATGAATATCCACAGAATCGATGATGGCACAAACCAAACAAGCTGCCCGAATTGCAATCAGCATAACTGGTATCCACAAGCGATGCAACCAGGCGGGCTTCTCAAAACAAGCTCTAGCACGTGCTTTGAAGCGTGACTTGGGGCTTGGGTCAGCACCAATGGCCAAGCATGGGAGCGCTGTGGATGCACCTATGCGCACCTCACTTCACAGCTCCCCAACGACTTGTCGGTCCCTCCAGGGTGAATAACAGGCTCTGCTCAAAATGCGGTGCCCAGCCCTGTGGGCGGGTCTTATGGAATTGTGGCAGCCCTCTTTGGGCTGGCGTTGCGTTAACGCGTCCCGCTCAGGACATCAGCGAACCCACACCAAGGCTCGCCGATTCTTGGCCCTCGAGGCTCGGTAGCGCATGTTTATCTGAACAGTCACTATAGCTGACGTTGTTATAGTCATCACAGTTCCAATGATGATTGTCACTCTTATTTTGCACTACCATGATCGTTCAATGACGGGTCCATACCTCAGCTTTCATGCCCCCCAGAGAACGGTTGGTGCTCCCTCACGAGTCTCAGAAGATGGCATCAATCTCTTCTGCAGTGTACCTGAAAGGATCTCCACTTTCAATCAAGGTGTACAACCCAGAGGACACAAAAGGGGTCAATTCCCAGAAACGGTCCCAATGCCCCACGGGATGTTGCTTCCCCTACGCACTAAACCCTAGACCCCAGAATCTTAAACCCTAAGCCCTAACTCTAAACCCCAAACTCTTGACACCAAAGCATGTGCCTCTGCTCCTGGTTGCAGGAGAAGCCCACCATCTTGCAGGCGAAGCCCTGATCCGCCTGGCTGTTTGGAGTTTGGTACTAACTGAGAGATCCTGCATGGCCTTGATCTTAACATGCCATAGCATCACAATTCCCAAAGTGCCATGCAGGATTTCAAGCGTCAAACGTAGTTCTGATGGAGGAAACATCATTGAGTTTAGACACTTGCCCTCTTTCTTACCATTGGTTAGCTGGCAATCAAGGAATGAAAAAAGAAAATGGAAACTCCTATAATGGATTAGGTAGAAACTACTATAAAGGATCCATTCCTTCATTCCTAACTAACCAAATGTAAGGTTTGCCAAATTGTACCACTTCGCTACCAACCCATAGCTTACTTGATTGCTGCATTCGCAGAACGATACGAAGAAATCAAGGGTTCCCAAAATTAGGTGTACCTTTCCGGGTTCCCAATACTAAGGACTATAGTCGTTTGGAGCCTATATTGAGTCCCCCTGTTCATGGACACTCCCATATTGGGGTGAGGCTCCAAAGATCTTAAGCGTCTTGCAGCTTGAAGAAAGATGCGCCGCCAGCTAGATCCTGACCCTGATTCTGATATCGTTATTGGGATAATGGAAAAGAAAATGGAGACCACTACATCACAATAGGGTTTAGAGGCCTAAATACTTGCCAATATTGGTAAAATCTTGGTCATCGAATATCTCCGTCTTCACGGTAGATAACAAGCACCCGGCCCCAAATCCCAGCGCTAAGCATTGACTCAGCGATATCATCCTAGGGTCCTAGAGCCCTGTTCTGATGACTTATAGTCCCCCTTAAGTAGATAGGATATGGCTTGGGGGATGTTATAATAGGATCCCCATATACCCTATATTCTATCTACTGAAGGGGGGACTATAGGGTTTAGGGCTCGTTCTGAGGTTGCTTTAGGCTTCCAGCTTCTGAGGGGCCCTCCTGAAATGCGTCCTCAAAGTAAGATACCCTGGGGACAATAAGGATGCAGCATGGCAAGGGGATCATCTGAGGGCCCCTTGTGAGGATGGTAGTTTCTGGCCCGCCTACGGTTTCCATGCTTTTGAGCTCTGAAACCCTAACAATATTTGTAGTTTCCAAGTTCTTCTGCACTCCCCCGCTTGCCCTAAACCCTAAACCCTACATACCCACTCAGGCCTGCCTAGGCCGTACAAACCCTTTTCCAGAGTGCCTGGACCCAGAATACCCGGCAGCTATTCACACCATGCTTTGAAGTGTAAGCTGCACCAAGGTTGCTGCAATCGCAAAACCCGCAGTTCCGGAGGCACGTAGGCCCCACGGGCCCCGGAGACCCCGAGGGGTGGGAAGAATAAACCAACACACCAATTCTTGATTTGTTGGGCACGAGAGATGTGCCGTCGCAAGATATGCCGCCCCCCGCACCCCTGGGTGTGTCGGGGTGCCATTCCCACATGTTACCTCCAGCCGGCGCGCAGCAAGACACCCTAAACCCAAACCCTAAACCCTAAACCCCAAGCCCTAAACCCCAAATCCTAAACCCTAAACCCAAAACCCAAAACCCATGTCAGCTTCACAGTCATCAGCTTAGGAGCTTCGTCGGCCTTGCAAGGCCTGCGAAGAGAGGATAGATGTAGGGATTTCCCAAAATTTGGGGTACCTTTAAGCGGCTTTCTTTGTAGGGGTTCTATAGGGGTATATAGAGCTTATAGAACACATAGGGTTTAGGCTTTAGAGATTCGGGTTTCCCAAAATTAGGGGTACCTCTTGGGGGGTCCCCATAATGAGGATTAAAGCATATTGGGGTCAATATTGGGATGCCCTCATTTTGCGAAAATGGGTTTTGGGGATTTTAGAGGCTCTGTGGTGTTGGGATTCAGGATTCCGCAGGATGTTACATTTTGGGAGTAAGGTTTTGCCGCGATTTGGGATTCGGTAAGTTGGTAAGTTTGTCCTTGCACCCTGATGGAGAAATGGAATGACGTGCTCTGCAACATGAGGGTCCCTCTTAATACGCCAAACACCTCCTGTTCTTCATTCTAGAGAAACTTCTGGAATATGATAATATATCCCTTGTGAGAAGGATCCCCCAAAAGAGGCCCACAATTCAACCGAAACCCTTTTTTTCTTGAGAATCGCTTTGAAATCCTAGTTTCCAGTTAACTGTCCACTTGTGTCCTTGCCATTTGATTTTCCATTATTGGGGTAATATACCTAATTTTTGAAACCCTTCCAACGCCGGCTGCTCATGGCCTGAAACCCAAAGGGTCCATGTAGGTATATAAAGTATACTTCAGGTTTCAAGGGGTGCCCATATGAGTACTTCGGGGCCCAAGTATATAAACACTAAATAGCGACAGGGACCCTTTGGCAACATGAGGGCCCTTTTTGTGGGATTTAGAGTTCAGGGCTCATGTTTGGAAGCTGCTACATCTACTTTGGGAAAATCATAAAGATTTGGAAAATGCTGATCTTTAAGAGGTCCACGACACGAAGCCTGAAACACCACACCAGCCTCCACTTGGAGCAGAAGCTGCATTGGACAGCCGCCTTCCAGTCTATCCTCTCTGTTGAAATCCCTACCCACTGCTTTCGCATGTTAGAAAAAGCTTGCAGGGACAATCTTGAGCTAAGGTCGTGCTGCAGGGAATTCCTTAGTGGCTACGCTTGGAGCGAGGGACGTGGACCTTGTGAGCGTTGCATACACAATCTCGCTTGCATTAAAAATGTTGCTGCGACCATCAAGACTTACAGAAACTATGTAGAGGTGTCGTCCTAGGTCGAATTAGGTGGAGCATGACCCAAAACCCTACACCTGAAGCCAGAAACTTACTTTCTAAAGTCATGTTGCCCAGGACTTGTCAAGCGGCCTCCCGAAGATGGCTCACAACTCATGTTGCGTGTGACAGAGAAAGAGAAAGAAAGATCAGAACGCAGCTTGTTGAACCAGGTTTCGCTGCCTGCTGAGCTCGTCGCCCTCTAGCACCCCAAAGAGTAGCTTCTGTGCTTCTTTTGTGACACGGCTACCAAGGCCGGTTCCTTGCCCCTTGCATGGCAGAGACCCTGTACAAAATCAGATGTAGTCCCTGAGCTCTACGCGAGCCCTGTAATGATCACACCTTCGTGCAAAAGTTGAAAATGTGATGTGTGCAGCAAGAAGCGGCCGTACGCGAAAATTCGTGCAGTTCACACATCCCCTGACCTGATTTGCAGCTGGTTTGCCCACAGACTAAACATTGATAACCCAGGCGGCGCAGGTAGAATTACATCAGTCTGACTGAACTCCCTGAAGCTAAGCTGCCGGACATCCGTCCTATAAGCCCCCATCTGAGCCATAATCTAAACTCCTGGTATCCCCTGAATACCCCCTGTAATATTCCCCTATATAATCCCCTTAATCACCGACATAATACTCCCCTATATCACCCGTTTAAAAGGTTATACCCCAACGTTCTTACACTCCAGAACCCGGAAGCCAAAATCCCGATAAGACTGGAATGTGAGCCAATCTAAACTCCTAGTATCCCTTACGTAATCCCCCATATAACCCGTTTAAGGAGTTTAGATTTTAGATTCTAGCTCATGTAGCGAGCACCTCCCATTCGTTCAGAGGAGGGACTGCACGGAGCTCTTCTACTTCGCTTCCTGCAGGAGGAACCGCGCACCACACCCAAACAATGGTTTGGGTTTAGTTTAGGTTGCCCTGCGGGGGTTCCGTATAGGTGGGTTTGTTACGGGTCCCGCATGTATTGGCCCCGGCTCAAGTTGAGAATCGAGGATTTGAGGTTTGGAGTTCAAGGTGTGCAGCAAGATTTTGAAAATTTGGGCGAATAGGGGTTGAGGGGCTTCCGACAACTAAAACCATACCGGAATCATAAACATGACCAGACATGATATGTTCAGCGACAGCAAGTAAGAACTCAGTTGCATTTTACTGTAGGATTCCCATCATTTTCAATGAAAGACTTGCTGAACTGGAATTTGTATCTTTGGGTGCGGTTGTTCCAGCGGATCCTGGCCAGGTCTAACATGTCAGCTTTTCCGACAAGATTCGTTGGGGGCCTCCAAGAGATGCAACGGCTGAACCAAAGAATGGGATTTATGCCCACTGTATGAACACTCGCATCCAAGATCTTTCTGATGGGCACCCAGTGACCAGGGATTTGTTTTTTGCAAGCGTTCTTTCGCACGGCTTACTACGTTGGCGAGGATCTGCTTTGATTCAGAGACAGGCATATTACCTATCCAGGTGAAACAAGGCCAGACAGACTGCCATACGATGGAGACACGGGACGAAGCCAGGGACTACATTAGGCATCTCGCGCCTGCAGCGCAAGGATTCGACTCAAGATGCCTCGTGCAAAGGTGGGAAGGCTACGAGCAAGAGCCTGTGCTACCTGTACCCAATGGCCATTCACACGTGTATTCTCGAGCAGACCGAGTTGGGCCTCGATGGAATCTGTGCGCTAGGTGTGTGATCGTTCGAGTACTGAAACTGGATCGACAAGGTGCTGATGAGCAGAACAAGTGTAAAGGTCGCTCATGCCACAAGGGCCGCAGACGGGCTCATGAGAATTTTGTTGTACTAAGGTGGGCGAATTGACATCCCGCTTCACCTTGCGTCTGGAAGGCAGAGGGCTGCACTTGCTTGAATCGCTCTGTCAGCATTCTCATGACTTCTGCGTTCAGGCGCCGGCCACACGGGCCAGATGTTTGAGGAGGAGGGTTATCCGGACATTGTTGCCCGAGTGTACAGCTGGGCACTGAAGCCAGAGCCGTCGCCAGTAGAGGTGGCAGCGGCAGTGCCCCGCGCAGCTGAAGCGCCGTGCATCAATCAACGCCTCGGCCGCAGCGCGCAGCACAGCCGAACTGCGTCTGTAAGCATTTGGAAAAACAGCAGGCGGTGTCGGAATTGCCTCGGATGGGCGGTGCCTCAGATTCGGCTGCGGCAGCAAATGCAGTGTGCGCAAGCTGGATGAAGACAAGAGGCGACGAAACCTGATTCATGGGGACCATCTGAGAAGCAAGCTTAAGTAAGTGCATGTGACATATATGATATGCCACGGGATGAAAGCTGGCCTCACTCCACGCCTTTGGCAAGCATTTCACCTCCTCCACCCTGCTACACTCCTTAGAGGGGACCGCTTCAATTTCTTTCAAACTCTGGCCGGATTGGGAAGCGGCCTGCAAGCCGGGCAGGGTGACGTTGGACTCCACGATCAGGCTGCATTAGAGAAACATAAGCCGGAAGATATTTCCGTGGGCCTCGCAGCTCACAGCGTGGTGGGTCCAAGGCACTCAACGTGAATGCGAGGAGCCTGTCGGGCAAGGAAAGTTTTGAAACGTCTCGCTGCAACTTCTTGATCGTCGTGCTCAGCTTGATTTCCGGCAGCGCGGCCTCCTTTGGGTCCTTCCTCTTGGCCATCTTGGGTGGGATGCAAAGGAAAGACACTCTTTCTGCAATGCTAAAGTCTGAGACATGTCTAGAAGAACTCCAAACACTTTGCCACAAGAGCCACTTTGCTCAGCCGAAGCAGCTGCAACGACACGAGGGTACCCTTCCATATGGAAGCCTTAGGCAAATTTCCAACAGTCACAGGACCTACTGCAGGAACAGAACCTCTCGATCCATGAAGTCAGCAATTGGAATCCGAACTGCAGAGAATTTTTAAGATAGAAGAGCACAGAAGAGCAGGCGAGACCTTGTTTCCCCGTACTCCGGAAGGCCAAGAAATGACGAAGCTGTGCTCTATGTATTCCCCATGAACCCAGCGAACAGCCTCAAGTGAATGCAGGAACATCACTAGACTCTGCTGATGCCGCGGTGCCTGCATGCTTCTGCATCTTGGCCTTTGCATCCTCAGCCAATTGATGCACTTACCTCCAAGACAAACAAACATGAAAGTAGTGTAGCAACATCACGAGAAAAAAGAGGCTTAAAGTGCCAATCTCTGAGTACCTGCCGAAGCAAGCTCAGCTGGCCCAGTCATGAGAGGCTCGTCACCCCCTTTCCAGGAAAATCCACAAAAACAACGACCATGTAGTGCCCATGTGAGCTAGAATCAGTATGTCCTACATAATTAATCGGCATGGGTTCCTTATAGGGACTATATTATGGACTGTACCAACAAGAGGGACCCTTATGCTCACTGTTCAGGGTCCCTTACCAAGGCTAACATTGACAATAGCTCAAGTAGTTCTCCAAACATGTTGGAGACCGAGCTGAACAAGTCAGCTACTATTGCAGAGCAACAGTCGTTTATATTACAAGTTCATTTTGAACGTGGGCACCTGTTGCTGGTATGAACTATAATAACCTAAACTCCTTAAAGGGGTTCATGATGTTGCACCCGCTTTAGCCTTGAGGTCCCCTAACAAAATGTCTCGGGGCCCGGCTATTGAGGATCAGGGGTAATGATTGAGGCCCCTATAATGCATTTTGATTTTGGGGCTCTAAAGATATCGGAAAAATTGGACCCCTAACACTAACTAAAGAGGGTGCAGCATCATAGGGGAGTAACATAGGGGGGTATATTATAGGTGTTGTCGAGGGGAATACTTGGAGTTTAGAGGTTCGCAAGCTTCTTTCGGAACTTGCAGGCCATGGTTTTCGGTCGAGTGCGTGCGAGGGACAATTTACCGTGAATCCTAAGGTTATGCAGGGATTGCAGGCCGAGCACTTGGTTTTCACCTTCAGATAAGGTTTAGGGTTTATGGTTTTGTCAGAAGCCCAAGTGGATTAGGGCTTAGGATGCATGGTGAGAGCTTTCCCAGAGTATCGTCCCTTCATGAACTAGACCAGGACGACTGCCATAATCTTATTGCAGCATGTTGAACCCACAGTTCCTTTCTTACTTACTATCCGTCCCTAAAGGTACCCCTGAGCTTCAGTTTGAGCAGCTCCCATGTTGGACTTTCTCAAAATCAATCCCTAGATTATCCCCAAACAGGCACCCCACAGTCTTTCCGTAATCCCCATATATCCCTGGGGTTCCGAAGGCGGCCCCTACTGAGGGTTTAGGGTTTAGGATGAACAACCCATGGGATATGACCCCCCCATGGAGAATCAAATGGAAAAGAAAATGGAAGATGAAATGGAAACTGGATTATATAGGGTATTCTATAAGGGTTATAATTTAAACTCATGGTGATCATAACCCCTAAACTTCTCCCCTATATTATCCCATAAATAACCCACTTTAAGGAGTTTTTAGGCTAAGCTCATGTCATTGCCTCAGGCATTCTGGGCTTTCCACAGCAGTAGGGTTCGGCAACGCAGACGATGCATCCAGGGCCGACGAAGCCGTCGCAGCTGCGGCCTTAGCAATAGAATCAGAGGGCTCAAAAGGTCACGTAGAGCAAGGTGGGGTATGGGAAGTAACCCCGATATAATAGAGTATATACTAGGGGATCCTTAACCCACCTACCTTCATCCCACCTTTTGAGCCCCCTGACAAAAGTATTCTTTTAGCGGGTGTAGCTCGATGGCTTTATGAGAAACTTACGGGATTCTGCTGCAGATGATGATGCGTGGATTTCCCAATCTCTAGCTGCCGTTTCGTATTGCCTTGGGTAGAGGGACCTCACTTTGTAGAAGCTGCCGTGCAAACTCGGGTCAATATTTCTGGAATCACAACAGGAGATGGGAGCTCTCAACCAAGAAAGAGATGAAATGATGCTACTCCTACCATACAGAAGCTACCAAGCTATTTTGTCTACTCCAACCCTTTAAAGAAGGACCCTATACGAATCATATGACTGTCGCAGGGTCTTCATTTTGGGGGTTGCGTTCTCAAAATCCCCTCATTCAAAATCCAAGTCCATGCTTCGCTTGTGTACCCGGCTGAACTCAAGTCAAATACGCTGAAAGTGACCTCTCACCAAAGAAAAGTGTTCTGTGATGTCGCCCTAAACCCCCCGAGACGCCCCTTCTCTTGTCTGCTTCTGAAGTTCTTGGGGCTGACCTGGGTAGTAAAACTGATTCAGGGTTTAGGGTTGCCTACCCTTTTAACCGTTTTTCATGACTGCTAACCTTTACAAAGTACTTACACCCATACATGAACGTATTTTACATATACATACCTTTAGACACGTAAGCTCATTGCAAAGCTGTGGAGGCCCAAAGGACAACACGTGTCTGGAGCCTCGGACCGCCCCGGCGGGAAGGGGGAAGTCTCCCAGCTTCATCCTGCAATATATGTATATATGTATATATTCATACACATACACTGGACAAATAAATATATTTGCATATATGTCTACATATATACACTTGAGTATACGCACATATATGTTCATACACACATACACTGGGCAAATACATATATACATATATACACATACACGTATATATGTATGTATGTGTGTATGTATGTGTGTGTGTATGTATGTATGTATGTATGTATGTATGCATGCATGCATGCATGCATGCATGTCTCTGTGTGTGTATGTATGTATGTATGCATGCATGCATGCATGCATGCATGCATGCATGCAAGTATGTACGTATGTACGATCAAACCCAAAACCAATCCTTGCCCCGAAGCCAGAATAAACATGGAGGTATATTCAAGGATTTGTTTTATGGGATCTTTCCTTCCGCTATAGAGCTTTTAGGACGTTTGGTAGGGTGTCTAGGCTTTAGGCAAGGGCGAGGCTTTAGGGTTGAGGGCTGGGGTCTGACATGTGGGGATTTCTGCAAAATTGGCATACCTTTTTGGGGGTCCCTTTAATAAGGATTAGAATATTTTGGGGTCTATATTGGGGGTCCCCCTATCTAGGCACACTACCATGTTTTGTCTGTTTATTCACCGAAACACCATTGCAGCTTGGTCGTAGTTGACCACCCGCTCAGCTTGGCTGTCAGGTTTAACATTCACGGCTGAGCAACTTAGAACTTAGAGGCTGTAGAGTATATGGAGGCTTTATAGGGCATATGTAGGGCTCCTACAGGTCTCGGGACGGGGGTTTACAAGGGCCTAGTGTGTGAGATTTGGTGCTTCGGGATGGGGACTTAACAGTTCAAGCATAGACGGTTCTGGAAGAACTGATGCTGCTGGGGTTACCGTACGGGAGCTGATTGAGGGGAAATGAAGGCAAGGTCGGCGTTGACGACGACGTCAACTACAGCGACAACTAGGACACCGACTATAGCGAGGACGACGTTCATGACGACCGAGGACGTCGACGGCGACAGCGACGACGGCCGCAACGGCAAACGACTTCCAACGACGTCAACGGCGAGAAGCTCAACATTGGTGACGATGGAGGTGACCACCATGGTGCCGATGACGGTGATAACGAAAGCAAAGACAACGACAGCGGTTCTTGTGACGTCGGCAGGCCATTTGCAAGGCCGAGGCTGTAACCCAAAACAACAGTGCAACATTGACTGCTTACTTGCAGAAATGGGTAACAAGTAACACTATACGGAACCGGACCCAATCCGAAACCCTAGACTCTTACATGCGAAGCCCCCAAAGCCTGAAAGCACCAACCCCTGAGCCGCTACGGATCCAAAAGCCCCAAGCACATCCCTAAGAGCCTGCCACGAAGCGAAGCTAGCATTGTCCACCTGGCACTCTGTAAGGATTCCCAGATTCTGGGAACATGGACATTGCCGGAATTTCCCAGAACAGTGGGTACTTGTAGGTTTGCTTGACTTACATTACAGGGGTACCATGATCTTTGGATCTCTGATCGTGTTTCCATTTAACGTTCTCTACTTCCCCCTATCCCCTGCCCAAAAACAAACCCAAAACAAGGCCTAATTGGGCTGACGTATCATAGGATTCCGGACACGCACGCTGACTGAGGCTTAGCTGCTAAGGCTCCATGACAGGGACCAGGAACCCCAGCACTTTGGCACAAAAGCATTCTCCATGGTCACCCTTTTCAATGCGAAGTCTAATGAGGGCTCTGGAAACTATCCTGTTTTTCGTGGGGCGTACTGACAATACGGGTTGCAGGGTTTTTTTCTTCACAAGCAAGAGTATTAGAGCCATCTCTAAGAGTTCTCGCAAATCTCGAAATGCTTGCCTCCGCTGGGCCTCATGATTGATCAATCTTACAAGCTGGGTCATTTTGGGGGTACGATTAGCAATTATGATTTTACATTCCTCGTGAGGACTTAGCAAAACTTGAAGAATCTAAGCCTGTTCAACAATGACCCTGTAAGGGCTGGAAGATCCACAATCCACATGTTGCATGTATTGCTTTGAGGTCTATTTGAGATACCCTATACGATAACCATACAAAGAACCTAGGGTCACATAATATTGGAAATTATTCTTGGAAGCCACTCTACAAACCCCATTCCCATTTCATTTGAACTATCTTGTCAATTTGATTTTCCTTGTTGGGTAACACAATCTATGGATCCCCAAGGTAGCTCCTATCTGATTCCGATCCATATGGTAGCTTCCGTTTTCTTGTCAATGTGATTCTGTTTCACGATGCACTCATTAACTAGATAACCCTACATTATCCCCATTTATCCCTATTGGTAGGAAATTACCCTAAAGCCTACACAACGGCAATAACTACTTAGGCCCTCATTCGGGCAGTGGTGCATCGCTAACCCTGTGGCCAACTCATTGCAGGGAGCACGTGGTGCCGTCTGGCCGAATGCCAGGCCCCATTGTTGAGACCTCAGGGTCAGGGGTAAAGGCTTTGGAATTAGGGTCTAGTTGTTTTGCACGCCCCACGGATGAACCTTAGTCCTGCAAATGCCTTGTCAGAAAGCCGCCACTTTATCCAATCACTGAGTGAATGGGAAACTCTCCACTGTCACAGACTCTTACGGGTGAAATCAAAAAATCCAGAGCTATGATGACCCTAAACCCTAAAACCCTAAGACCCTAAACTTAAAACCTAAACCCTAAACCCTACTGTCAAAAAGCCTAGAAGTGCACTGCTGGGCCCACATGCAGGGGATCTTGAAGCTTGTGCCTCTTTCGCCCCCAAATCATGGAGAATCAACATGAAATGAAAACTACCACGTTAATGCGGGTTCTGTAGGATCTGCTGTACTACAGTAAACGTGCCCAAGACCCTCTAGAATTTGAAGCTTTAGCCAATAAAGGCTGCCTACGCATGAACTTGTCTCGACAAGAGCCATGGCTGGAGTGCGTTAGCTTTGGAAGATGCCAGGCTTGTTTTACCCCTCCATTCGTCGCCCACTTGAAGAATTTCCCTTGCGGTTATCTGAGCTGCCTGAGAGCAACATCACAGCAGCTGTTACCCACTTGTGGTGACTGTTCATTCTCCGCGTCGCTGGCAAAAGGAAGGGTGCAACATGGCCATGGCGCACCTACCAGTGTCGCTTGATGAGTATGCCTTGATCAGCAACAAACTCAACATCACGAAAAAAGGATCTATGTCATAGGGTCATAGGGTCCTAGGGACTCCGCTAATCAAGAACCTAGCAATTAGGTGCCATATTGTAGTTTCCCTAAGTAATAAGGGTACACCACTATAGACCCCAACATACTATGATCGTTATGATGGGGACCCCCAAAGTGGTACCGCTAATTTTGGGAAACCCCCATATCACGCTTTGATGCATGCAATGCCTCAGGGCAGAGCGCAAAACACCGACCGGCGCTGATCGGAGTTGTTAGGGCCTGAAGCACAACCAAGTATGAGCCAGCTGACTTTCTGGCATGGCCACAAAGTTTGCCGGCGCCTCCACAGTGCATAGTTCTGGAGTCATAGAGGACCAGGTCACCACGCTGCAGCGTCATCTTGCGATGATCGACTTGAAATGCCTGCTTGGCGGCGAGTATGGGAGGGTGGGTGGGTGCGAGGGTGGATGGGTCAGGGTTGCTTTCCAATCATTCTATCATGAGGGGGCATTAAGGGTCAACACAGCAAGGTGCTTTGTGTAGCCAGTCTTGGCATGGGCCCCCGCTACACCCCCCAAAAAACCAAACGACAGAAGTGAGCCCAAGTATCATGCCCCCGCCACTTCAGCTAGCCTCCGCTCTATACACTGGTATAACGTAGTCTTGTCCAGTATCTCTGTATAACCCCATTATATATCGTATTAACATACAGTACACCATGATCATCCACCCTGCCTGAACACCCTCTGGCCTGCCCTAAAAGAACCCCCCCATCAGAGCTGAAGCATCACTAACGCAACATGAGCTACGAGTATAGTCTAAACTGCTTCAAAAGAGGGTTATGGTGATGATATAGGGGACTATCATAGCGGTTCGTACAGGGAATACTAGGAGTTTAGACTATAGCTTACATGGCACCACTCCACCGGATTCTCAGAGAGCATGCAGGCCCTTTGGGCCCTATGGGGGACTACTGGGTTGGCCCCTAACACCCTTTGAAAAATATTAGTATATAGGGTCCCTTCTTAAGGCCATTAGGGAAAATCTTAAATATCCCAGAGGGGCCTACCCAGACTAACTGATTAAACTTGAAACCGATGTATCTCGGGCGCCTTCTTTCTTTGCGGAAGGCAGTGCTCTGCGGCTGCTCTGGAAATCCCGTGATGATATGTCCACGACAGGAGCATCAAAACATATTGAATTTGTGGGTCGCAAAGCCAAACACAAGAGCCTCCCCCAATGGCTCCAACTTCGGTTTCAAAAAGCCTGGAACGCTTTGGGAGTCTTGTTCCGGTAGTGCCCAGCCTTGTCAGCATCTCGTACGGACAGCTTGCCAGTGATGTGGGAGCCTGACAACTGTTGTATATATGGGGTTACAGCAGAAATTGGTACTGACCCCCCCTGTATGAGGCCCAGGGTATCTCGGTAGAGAGGTGTTAGTACTAGAGTGCAGTAGAATAGTAGATTGCT
>CAJNIZ010029236.1:16993-35565 GCA_905231905.1 Symbiodinium pilosum | reverse complement strand
GTGCCAGCACCCCACAGGACCACGGGGGGGGAGGGGGGAGACAGAAAGAAGATCCAGTCAAGCTTGTTGTGTGCATTGGTGGGGGTGACCACCTGCAAGCCATCAACCAGCAAACCAAAACATCTTTGATGGTCACCGAAACAGAATACTGGAGAACCACAAGTGCTAGCACCCCACAGGACCACGGGGGGGAGAGGGGGGAAACAGAAAGAAGATCCAGGTCAAACCTGTTGTGTGCGTTGGTGGAGGTGTGGGGGGGGGGGGAGGGGTGGGGGGAGGGGGAGGGCGCAACCATATGTAGGGGTCATCTAGGGGTTGCATAGGGGTTATATAGGAGTTCTACAATGGTATATAGGGTTTAGGGTTTGTGCCTATTCCTACAACAGCAACCCTGCAATGCAAGGAAGCCTGAAAAAGGACTCAGAACGTGGCTTCAGACTCCCCGAACATCAAGGTTTATCCGGATGGGATGTGAAGTACCGTGCGCCGAGTATGGTAAGTTCTTTCCGAAGTATCGCAATACTGCAAGGATAAAGAACAACAAAGGCAATCACGAGCAGTATAGCTACTTGTTTAAAGAAGATGGCCAGCAAACAGCTCCCTCTGTCTCCAGGCAGGAGTCATGTCAAGGGCTTTAGATTTGATACCAACCATAGTAAACAAGTAGCACTTGTTGCTATCAGCATTTCTGACATGATATGGTATGGCATGGTACCCTACAAGATACATCATCAGTCACACCGTGAAGGCAACAAAACATCACCCAGCATGCAGGCGGGGGCGCACCCCATAGCGTGGCGTGGTGCTCAACCGTGTTGGTACCAGGCCACACATGCGTTGGGCCCATGCTGTCATCAATATCCTGAGGTCAGCCGGGGATGCTTCACTCTATCAACCAAGAAGCGTCAAGTAGCAAAAGGCAAAGCCAAAGAGCTGCTGCTACTGTTGCAGTTGAGGACACAGCCGTTGACATTTTCATAGCAGCAGCTATTGCCTGCAACGCCAGTAGCGACGTGAAGATAAGAGCCGTGTCGGTGGCAACAGCCTGCACCTGAATTCAGCAGAGGAGTTGGGGTCATTGGTCCGGGCCGGAAGAGTCTCAAGAAAGCTTGATGCTAGCACGTGCAAGTCGCGCTCAACAACTGTATTATGGATTTTGCCGCGTTTAAGAAGAATGGCTAGAACTACTTGTCAAGATCTGTAACTTGCGCAGCTTCAATGTAATCCATCATCGGGGCCTGTGCAGGACTGCCCTTCCCCCATCGCATACACACGCAAGAACCCATTGCTTCCTCGATTTCCTCATACGGCACCAGACACAAACCCCAAGCAAGCAACACAGAATTAGAGTCCCTCCTGCTGACAAAAAAAAAACAGGAAATCCTTGATTTTTGTAAGTTTGTCATAGGACCCTGTACAAGTGTTCTGCAATATCCGCCATGGTCATCGGACCTCAACTCAACTGGACACCAACCTTTCGCCGCTCCGTTGATGCTACACACTTGGGTTTAGGGTCTAGGGTTTAGGGTTTAGGGTCTAGGGTTTAGAATTGAGGGCTTAGGGGAAATTTCTCAAGGTAGGGGACGCTATAGGGATCCAGGGGGATTGCGAAGGGATTGCAGGGGCGCCCCTCAGGCGCTCTATGCTTACTGGTGGTTGCTAGGGAATAAGGGAATATGATCCCTACATAGGCCACGCAAACCATATTCCCTGATTCCCCACTAACCCCCCAGTGGATATAATATCCCAATCGTTGTCTTCTCCATTCTTCCCTACATATTCGTTATGCCCTTCTAACCCTTAAACCCTGAACCCCTCGTTCCCTACTAACCCCCCAGTAAGTGTAGGGGGCGTTGTCTACCTAAACTCTAAACCCTCATACCATCCTAACCCTGAACCCAAAACCCTTAACCCATCCTAACACATCTTAACACTAAACTCTTAACCCTAAACCCTAAACCGTTTATAAACCCTAAACCCTTTATAAATCCTAAACCCTTAACCCTAAAACCTAAACCGTTTATAAGCCCTAAACCCTTTATAAACCCTAAACCCTTTAAACCCTTAGCCCCAGTGGGAGACTCTTGCTTGGCGCTGCCCAGTCGCCACTTGACCAAGGTCTTCCGCGGCATCTTCATCCTGGCTCTTCACTTGCTGCTTCTCGGGGCTTAGGGTTTAGAGTTCAGAGTTTAGTTTTTTGTTTTTAAGGGTTTAGGGTTTAGGGCCAAGGGTTAAGGGTTTAGTGTTTTGGGGGAAGGGAAAGAAGCAAGCTGCCATATTGCTGGGGCTTGTTTCAGTACTACTAGGGATGCATTCCTCCAGGGCCTCTTGTTCGAGAACCCCAAGCCTTGACTCAGAATCCCCGGGCTGGGCCCCCAAACCCTATAATTCTTGCTTTTGGGGTTTAAGGGCTTAAGTAATCACAATTTTGAAAAACCAAATGGACAAGAAACTTGAGATGTGGGGGTTTTACAGAGGGTGTGTGTGAATGGCACATGTAGAGGCCGAAAAAGTTTCCAACGTGATTTTGAATTCTCTTTGAAGTACCCGATACCTCACTCATGACAAGGAAACTAGGACCACAACATTGGTATTTCATCAGTCTTCTAATGACATCACCAGCCCTAAACCCTAAACCCTAAACCATAAACCCAAACCCTAAACCCTAAACCCTAAACCCCTTTTCAAACCGCAAATCGCAAGTCTGTGCATTTTTGCCTCAGAGGCGTCTTCGCCCTTTCCCGTCCCGGCCTGGCACAAAGAATGTAGGGGACCGAGTCTAAGCCCTTCATGTAGTTTTAGGGGGCTTAGGGTTTAGGGTTTAGGGTTTAGGGTATATTATCCCCCCTATAATGGAGAATCAAATGGAAAAGAAAATGGAAAATGAAATGGAAACTGCGGGAATATAGGAGTTTAAGGAACTAAATTAAGTTTCATGGCTAGTCCTTTATAGGGTTTACTATACAAAGGTTACATAAGGGCAATATTGGGGTAATGGAAAAGAAAATGGAAACTACTATTTAGTGTTTAGGGTTTAGGGCCCTTCATGTAGTTTTCTGGTTTGCTGTTAAGGAACGTAAATTAAGTTACTCTATTGGGGAAACCCTATTATTTACTATATATACCCATTATGGTAACTTAATTTAAGTTCCTTAACAGCAACCCAGTTTTTGTTCTGGCAAGGGCCCCTATCATGTTTCAAGGCGATATCTTCGATGATTCTGCAAGATTCCTTCTTTTCTTTGCTCCTGCGAGGATGGCGTAAAGTTCAAAGTATCAGGGTTGAAGGTTACCGCTTCAGGGTCCATAAATTTATATATACATATCCCTATAGAACCCCTATATAACCCATTATAGTAGTTTCCATTTTCTTTTCCATTACCCCTATATTACCCTATATATACAACATCACCTTGCTTGGGGGGAGGTGAGGCCTTCTACTAGGAGCGGTCTCTACCTGTGGGGCCCATTGTATTTCACCGTCTGCTTTCAAAGCCTTGAATGCGTCATGCACGGTACTCCGAAGCTTGAAGACCTCCACTCAGGCATAGCAGGATCTGTGTTGTACTTTGAATGGGCTTTTGTTTTCGGGGCTCACATGTAAGTTGAATGCAAGTATTTGACGAATGACCCAGGCTAACGCACAATGGACCTCGGACAAGTTTACGGTTTCCAAAGATTAGCATCCCCTTCTTTTGGGGGAGGGGGGGGGGACATACAACAAGCACCATCGACTATAGTATGTTGGGGTCTAATTTGGGGGCCACCATTTATGGAATCCCCTAGTTTATGCAAGTACCATATATTCCAGCCCTGCGCCTAGTTAGCTTTGTTGCAGACTTAGGGAGAGAAAGCACCGGAGATGGCAAGTTGTCAAAAACTGTGGCCCCTCTTGGGTCCCGAGTGACCCTCAACATTACGGGCCGTTCTGTAGGGGCCCAAAAAGCGGCCATAATTTTGACCACCAGCAGGTCCTTTTCCCGGGTTACACTCTGCACGCTTCTCGGCTAGTGTCTTGTGCACCGATATATCTCTGCAAAAAACGGCACGCCAAGCATGATCTGCGCCTGCTCCAGGAATCTCCGATACAAGTCCAAGGATGCCACTTACGACTCCCTTCTATGAGAAGCCTGTGCCTAGCATGCCGCAGTCTCTGACACTTCTAGGGCCCCCATCTCATACCCAAAGCTACTCTTTCACCAGAATCCCTTTCATGGGAGTTCCCAGAAAAGAGTATGGGAGTTCTCTTAAGGCCCAAGCTAACCCTGCAAAAATCTGCAAGCCCTGCCACACCAGGTGCGGCGTACAGACTTCGAAAGGATGTCACGCGAGTTAGGGCCACAGAACGATTTCTTATGTGATACAACACACTTTTCGGCAACTCGTGTAGTATTACAACCCGATTCTAAGCTATACTTGAAGCAGCGTAAGTATGATAAAGATCCACCAGCACATACCGGAACCACAGTAACAAGGGCTTGGCTTAACATGAACTTTACTCTAACCCTTTGAATCCACCGCCAACCCCTAAACCAGAAACCCTGTATCCCAAACCCTAAGCCCTTATCCAAAAACCCTAAACCCAGCCTGAACCCTACATCCTACCCTCTGAACCCCTCAGACGCCACTTGACCAGCTTAGCCTGCTCACGGCTCAAATGAGTCTGAGCCCTCCGAAGCCCCATATTGGCCAGAAGGGGGTTTATCAAAATTAGGGGTACCCTTTTAGGGGTCCACATAATAGGGACTATCGTATTTTGGGGTCTATATTGGGGTCCCCTTATTTTGGGAAACTACCAGAAGAATTGTAAGCTTCAGGGTTGAGTGCTCAGGGCACTTCGGGCTTTGCTTGAGTTTCGTACTAGAACTTCTGCTGACAGGATCTCAGAAAGCGAACACGAGTTTTGTTCAAGGGATTTTGGAGGGAGAACGGTCCGACCTTGGGTCTGAAAAAGTTTGTCTCAAAGTCAGTAGCCCTTCATGTGCGGATTGATTTCATGACAGATACTTGCCGGCCACAAAGCCTGACAGAATACAACAGCAAAGTATAGTTGGGGTTTATACAGCCCTACACTTCACCACAGCAGTCCCTTGATAAGCATCTAAAACAGGCCCCGCTGACTTTGAGACGTCTGTAAATCTCTGGAAGCTGCTGCTTGCCTAAAGCAAAGCCAGGCTTCCAACGCGTCTTTCCATTTGGAAAACGCGCACATCCCACTTCAACGGCTTGAAGAATGGCCCTAGACGATCAGTTACCAGTTACAACAGCAAAACACCAGGCATCAAGAGAGGTTTAACAGAGACCGACCCGAACCTCCTCTCTCTGCCATAAGCAAGTCTTGCAGAAGCTGCCGAAACACCAAATCCTTGACCCTTGAAAGGTGAACTCCATGTGCTTGGAACTTACACTGTGGCCTTCGGCCACTTACATGCTGCAGCTCAGGTGCCGGAGAAGCTGGTGTTGATCGATATCTCAAGGCCTCTGGCAACAATAATGAGAGAGCTCAAGCCTCTGGAAACAACGGCAAGAGGATTTCTGATTCGGCAACTGATCGCGCTTGGGTCAAGAGGTTTATGGCTCTGGAATATGGGGTTGTAAGGTTCGAGTGCTTAGAGCTTACTGGTTCTGCGATCTGGTCTGAGACTTAGGGTTTAGGGTGGTAGTTTCATGGTGTGGTGTGAGAAATGCGAGAAGCCCACCTATGCGTACTGTTGATGAGGAAATCTTGCACCACTTGGAACCACCTGAAACTCATAGGATTTACGGGTGGTGCAATTTGTTTTTTGGTAAAATGGCGTGGGAGCTGCTGAGGCAAGTATTGGGTTTAGGACTAGGGTTTAGCGTCTGATTGAGAAATGAGGGCAGCCTGCGATCATCTTGTCGATGATGTGACGATCTCGGGGACTCCGCGCCAAGTACCCTCCCATCTCCTGTTGAGGGGCAGGGGGCTCACATTACAGGAGCCCTACGACAGAGGGAATGAACTCTGATTTGAAAGCTTCTGCTCTCAGATATTTACTCCTGCTTGTGTTTGTGCTTGTACCCCACTCACTCCATCTCCCCTTCTTGCAAAAGTCGTGAACAGCAGGCTCTCTGAGCAAATATGACACTTCCGCAAAGCCTGAATTCTGAAAGGGACCCGGTGCAAGTTCCGTGCTTCGATGTCTGTGCGGGGGAGTGGAGATACGTTATCTAACTCGTCATTCTTGCGGCCACATCTGTAGACACATGGTCCTGTGGGTGATGCTCATGGTGTGCCTGGCTGAGCCACAAGCTCCAAGCCCCAAACCATTTCATCTCTAAACAGATCGCTCCGAAATCGACCTGAACCAAAGAAATAAGTTCAATGATAGTAATAAAGAAAAAAGTCATCACAATAGCAATAATGACAGGAAAGATAGTTGTAATACCCATCACTGGATCAACATCTGGATACTGTGCACACCTGAAGAACTGCCACTGCTGCCATTTCTCCTGAACAGCATCAAGAATCAGGGTTGCGTATAGGACAGTGTTGTGGTGATGTCCTGCAGAGTTCCCATAATGTTTCTCATCCTGAACATAAGACTGCAAAGAGGCCCTAATCACTAAGCTCTAAACCCTATATAAGCCCAATATACCCCTGTATAGCCCTATAAAGGAAACCGCTGCATCCCCAAATCCTGAACCTCTGGTCCTGCAAAACATTTACAAAGGTTACCAGCAAGACCTCTACTAACCCAATCCCTTAGTAAGTACGTTTATAAGCGGCCTCGAACGCCTATATGACTCTATTTACTCCTTGATAACCCCATACAGTAGTTTCCATTAATGTAGACCCTGCCCAATATACTATAATCCTTATGGAAGCCCCCAATAAAGTACCTTTAATAAAGCCTAATCTCAAACCCTACATAAGCCCTCTATACCCCTACATTTCCCCTTTAAAGGTACCCCTACTTTTGGGAAACTCCAATATCCCTAAACTCTAAATTAATACTTTTTGTTTTCTTCTCCATCATCCCAGCCCTAGACCCCCCTGAGCTGTCCCCGATTCGCGCCTGCCGACCCCAACCGGCGCGCTCCTCTGTACCCTGAGGCAGCAGCTCGCGCTGCCTCGGTCGCAAACTGGGCCGCAGGCGGTTAAGGGTGTAGAGTTTAGGAGTTCAGGGTTTAAGGTTAGTGCTTAAGGTTTAGAGTCTAGGGGTTTAGGTTAGTGCTTAAGGTTTAGAGTCTAGGGGTTTAGGGTTTAAGGATTAGAGTTTAGGAGTTTAGGCGTTAGGGCTCCCCCCGACTCAGGGGCCGCGACTGCCCGAGAAGCAGCCCGCTTCGGCGGCCGGCTGCACCTGGACCAAGCGCCACTCTTGCAGGGTTTAAGGTCTAGTGGTTTAGGGGAAATTCTATTTGAGTGGTGCTGCTTCTGGTGGTTGAACCAAGTATGATTATTTTCTGTATATAAAATAAGATATTATCCCCAAAAGGAGGATGTAATCTTACTCATACTCTATGTTGGGCACCATACACCCTGTACTATCCATAAATGAAATACTACTCCTTTGGGTTATTTTCAAAACACAATCCCCCATGCTTAAACCCCAAACCCTCGACCAACACTCTAGACCGCTCCAGCTGAGGGGTTGAGGTTTCAGAAGACATGACCCTTTTCGTGCGGTTGCTCTAGGGTCATACTAATGGAAACGACGCTGCTGCAATGATATACTGAAGCTCCAAAAATGATACAGTACCACCTTCTTGCTTCACTTACTGGCTGTTAGTGGGAAATATGGGAGTACATGACAGAGGATTACAAAGGGATTATATACCCTTACTCCTACTAACCACCACTAAGTTTGCGGGGTTTGAAGAGGGATCTTTGAAGGACCACTGGAGGCGTTGTCTTGCGATCTTAGGCCTGCCTTCGCATGATCATACATTTTTCACATGTATACACATACATATTGGGTTATACGGGTTGAATGAAAAAGAAAATGGAAGCTACTGTTTAGTTCTTTCTCGACTCATTGTTTAGGGTCTAGGGCTTCACAATGTTCCCCCGCAACATAACGAATGGATGATCACATGGAGAATGAGATGGACAATTAAATGAAGACAACTATGACCCGTGATACACGTTAGAATTTTTTGATGCACTTTCATGAACCTAGGTTGGAGCCGAAGCTACTTGGATGATCGCCTGGGCTTAGGAAGTAACACTGGAAAGCCCATTACCATACACATGTTCGGCACCACTGGATGGCTGATGCTCCAAGTCGTGGTTGGGGTTTGGGGCATGAAGGATTAGGGTTTCAGGAGCTACGGGGCACAGTTTACGGAATTGGTGAGGCCAAAGTATGGCGTTGCAAGGTTTTTAGGTCCCAACAGTGGTCTCGTGAGTGGTCCAGGAGCTCTGAATCAAGCAAGCTGTCCAGCCTTCAAAATCCCGTAGCCGCTGAGCCCGGTTTTCAGCCGAGTGCTCCTCGTCAGCGGGGAAGGGAGTATGGGTTAAGTTACAGATGGCTACCAGTACTACTACCGCTGCCGGCGATGGCCCTGCTGCTGCTGCTGCTGCTGCTGCTGCTGCTGCGGCTGCTGCTGCTGCTGCTGCTGCTGCTACGACCAACTCACCTCGACCATGCGGCGGCAAGGATCGGCCGTCTCCTGATTCCCTAAAAAAATAAGGATTATGGTTATATGGGGGTTGTATTGGGATAATGGAAAATAAGCTGGAAACTACTATTTAGGGTTTCGGGATAAGGGTTGAGCGATATCTTGCGATTCTGGCCATGAGTTTCAGCAACCAAGCCATTATGTTTCCTTCACAAGATGACAGGATCCTTGCTACAGCACGAGGCCGATACACATAGAATCCATGCAAAGCACGTCACATAACTGAGTGTTCCTTCATAAATCTTCTGCAGCCCCATACATACAACATCCAAAAGGGACCCACTACCCCCAAAATCCTATACCTTACGCCCGAGACGTGAACCCCTAAACCGTGATTTCCAATCCCAGACTCTGCAACCCCAATCCAGGTCCCAAAGGTAGTGTTGAATAGAATTGCAAGTTTTCAAATACCCTAAGCGAGGTTCGAACTCGTTATCACTACAGTCTTCTTGCCTGTAATGTTGGACCTCCTTTACGAAAGACGCCCGATCTGCAGTGCTTAGGGCTTAGGCTTCAGGAGCATAATCTAGACCATGCTCTTCAAATCCATCCCCGGAGATCTGAGAACAGGGCAGGCTTGAAGAAGGACCAAATTTCCCTTTTTCTGCAACCCTATTAACTGGTGACGAAGTCATAAGGATTAATGCAAGTCCAACGAGGACCTATTATAACCCAAATATGGTATTTTCCCAAAATAAGGGGACCCCAATATAGACCCCAAAGCAATGTAGTCCCTATTACCGGGACCCCCAAAAAGGTACCCCTAATTTTGGGAAACTCTAAACCCTTATCCCTAAACCCTAAATAGTAGTTTCCATTTTATTTTCCATTATCCTAATATAACCCCCATATAACCATAATCCCTAATTTTGGGAAACCCTCAACCCTTATCCCTAAACCCTACATAGTAGTCTCCATCTTATTTTCCATCGTCCCCATATCACCCCCATATAACCTAATTTTGGGAAACCCCCAAAGATTACTCAAGAGACATCCTCCAGCTGCGAGAAGTTGGCCTCAGGAGCGGCGCGGATGCCCTCCTCGCACGATTTTGAGGATTTGTTGGCGCTCTGGGGGTTTGGGGTGGCTTTAATTTTGGGAGTTTGGTAGTGTATGATATGTTAACGGTGAACCCTAAAGCCCTTAAGCTCGAATTTCTACCCATAGGTATGGGCTTAGGATTTGGGGTTCGATAGGCGTTCAGGGCCACAGCATGAAGGGCTTTGTAAGGCTGACGGAATTGTATGTTGAACTTCCACCATAGAAGTCTTGCATGGGTTAGAATTTTGGGCATTTGGCCGAAGAAATCTTTTGGGAAAATGCCAAGAAAACATTGCCGAAAGACCCTACACCCTAAATCCCTAAAAAAAGATGCTGCAACTTTGCAAGGTGCAGGCATTACTTCATTACTAAAAGACCCGTTGAAAACCGTTCTGGACAGACTTCTGAAAAAGTCTTCGCGCGTGCGATATCGACTCGGCACTGAAGCCCCAAAGTCCAGTTCAAAACGCAAAGCTCTGCTGTTACTACGACTACTGTTCCAAGGTTTTAGGTTTTTAGGGTTTAGGGTTTAGGATTTTGGTAGAAGAACAATTGAGTAGCGATTTTTGCGTGGATGAACCCAGTAAGATTATGTTCTGTATATGAAATACAATCCCCAAAAGGAGGATATAATCTTACTCCGTAGAGGGTACCACAGTACTTCAATTAAAATACTACTCAATTGCCTTTCACTATTACTGGTACATTCCTATCTTGACCTCAAGGCCCCAAAGCTGCCAATCAAACTCTGAAAAGCTTGAGGGGTCGAAACAGCAGAGAGCCCGACAATGTTGCGAGCAATAGTCTAAACTCCTAGTATCCCCCTTAATGATCCCTATAATACTCCCCTATATAATTTCCTTGAAGGAGTTTAGACCATAGCTCATGTGCAGGTTTTCTCAAATTTGGGGGTGCATGGGGATGGCAGGGGAATTCTATGGGTCCCTCTCGAGCCCATTTTGCGCGGTTGCTTGGGAAAGCGAAACCCTTGTGAAGCCAAGTTAAGAAAACAAGCATTCCCTACGTAAAGCATGCGGATGTCGTGGAATCATGGCCCCCAAGGCCTCCCTACCATCAACATAGTCATCTTACTGTTGTTTGTGCTGTCGACGAGAAGCATTCCAGTCTTAGACTCTGAGCCAACATAGACAAAAGGAAGTTTGCGGAGCGTCCTGACGCGGCGTGCCTGAGATTCCAACATGGGATCAGGCAAATCCGGTATTGAAGTTTCAGTGACAGGTCGAATGTGGGTTTGCATGTTGAGAGCTCATCAGTCTTTGGGGTCTGAAATTGCTCCCACGATGAACATGAACGAGTCTAGTTACTAAAGCCTAAGATTAGATTCATTGATTGCTGCCTAGCAGCGCCAAGCACTCTTCCGGCCCGCCGCGCCATCATAGAGCTGCTCCCCAATAGCCTGCGGAAATCCTTATGCAAGGAGCCTCTACTCTGAGCATTCCAACTCCCACTTAGTAGAAAACTCCGTGCTGAGTAGATCATCAATACTGCCACCCTGAGCCCTGAACCACAGGAGGGTGAACAAACTCAACAGTGAAGTCTGAATGATTGCCAATACTCATCACCTGGAGGTCTATTTGAGATGCCCTATACCATAATTATACAAGAAATCTAGCATCACAATATTCGCAATTCTTTAAGCCCCTGTATGACTCAATCAGCCTCCTGCGCCGGGTCTCGAAGCGGGTGGCCTTCCGGCGCGTTGAAATGCGTAGGACCGCCTGAAACTGCGGGATGCGGGGAGACAGTTTAAGAGCATTGCATAGAGATTTCCAAAGAACCTGCTGAACCTCTACAGAACCCTGATCTATCCCCTAGATTGGTCTCATTGATTGGCAAAAGCCTCTATGAGCTCCACTATCACAGTTGTGGCCAGCCAGTGGGATTTGTACATACCCAGTCCTCCTAGTCCTAATATAGCATGGCCTTGTAAAGAGCACCCTCTTTTGCGTATATCCCAAGCCCCTGGACGGACGTGTGCGGACGAAGCGGCCCACTGCAATCCGCTTTCGCCCACCTCTTCGAAAGGATTGCAACAGGATTCTTCCGGGTGTGTTCCGTGGAGGCTCCATGGGAGACTACATGCAACACAGGAGTTACATGAGCTATAGTCTAAACTCCTAGCATCCCCCTTAATATCCCCTATAGTAGTCCCTATATAATCCCCTACATTACCCCCCTTCAAGGAGTTTAGACTATAGTTCACATGGGGCCCACGTCGGTACTGCTAGTATACATTGAATATCTCAGGCAGGGACTGGAGGTTGTAGTTTTTGTTCATGGTTAGCCTCTGGCAACTCAGGCATCACCACCCTAGCCCGCAAACCTTTAACCGCGGAGTCCTGAAACCCCGTGGCTAGCGATAGCTTTCAGTTCCCTATTTCGGGATCCCTCCCAATGCAAAGAGGGCCAAAGAAATGTTGGATGCGACTTGGACCCTTTTGCTTCTGCAAAACGAAGCAAAGGTTCAATGGGCGAAGGGAGGCTAAACCCTACCCCGCCCTCAACCACCCCTAAATCCTAATCACAATGCAGGTGATGAGGTCGTATCTTATTCCGAGTCACTGGTCCTAGTTGTTACCACCGAGGCTTGGCCCAAACCGTGCGCCTAAAACTTTGGGGATTATACGGGTTATAGAGGAGTCATAGGGATATGGGATTAGGGTTTAGGGGTTTAAGGTTTGGGAGTTGGGGGTCGAGTCGCATCCCTACAAAAGCCTTCCATATCCATAAACTTCACCACAAAACCCACAGCATCCTCGCAAACATCTCTTTGAGGTCTGGTCCCTAGGTTTCAAAAGCCCTTGCCACTTGAATCCCTAAAAACCTAAACCCTAAACCCAAGATACTATTTTCTTTTTCCATTAACCCTATATCCGTAAGCCCTGTACCCTCACACCTCAGAACCTCAAGTCACAAATAGCTTTAAAACGCGCTACTGCTTTCCAAGCGTACTCAAGAAGAGGCCGAACACCACCCAAATGTTCCCCCGGCAATAACCACGGTAAACGGCTGAAGAGGAATGAAATTCAAATCCGCAGTGTGTCTCAAGTTCTGCATTCACGAAACCATTTCTATTTCAAGCTTAAACCATCTCTTCAAACCAGTCCAAGACCACTTAAAAAGGGACCTGGCTGGAAAGTACTCCCGTGTTTGATTTCTACTGAGGACCCCCAACCGTTCTGAGAAGCTCCGTGGAACCTAGATTCTAAGCCATAAGCCCTACGTGAACCCTATATACCCTGTAGTATTCTAGGCTCTACAGCCTACAAGTGCGCCTAAGCCCTCAATGGATGTTCCGTAAAAAAGGGAAACCCGCTATAGACCTCAAGATATTTTAGTCCTTATTATCGGGAACAAACCCTAAACCCTACACCAAACCCTAAACCCTAAACTCTAAACCAAGCCCTAAACCCTACACCAAACCCTAAACCCTAAACCAAATTCTTAACCCTAAACCAAACCCTAAACCCTTAACCAAACCCTAAACCCTAAGGGCTGGCCTCCCTCTCGGCCCTCCGCCCTGTCTGTGGTGATGCCGAAGGCACCGTCAAAGGCCCGGCGCTGCCGCAGCTCCGCCTGCTTGGGGTTTAGGATTTGGGGTTTAGGGTTTAGGGTTTAGGGATTTAGGGGTTTAGGGGTTTAGGGGTTTAGGGTTGAGGGATTTAGGGGTTTAGGGGTTTAGGGTTCAGGGGTTTAGGGTTGAGGGATTTAGGGGTTTAGGGGTTTAGGGTTTATGGGTTTAGGGATTTAGGGATTTAGGGGTTTAGGGGTTTAGGGTTTAGGGTTTAGGGGTTTAGGGTTTAGGCCTCAGGGCTCTCGGGTCTAAGGTTCGGGGTCTAAGGTTTAGGGTACTTCAAACTTCAAAACGTAATGCCTTCAGCCTACAATAAACCATGCTTCCCAACATGTAGAGTCTTTAATATGCAATACAACTACTGTACTATTCTATTAGAATTGCCAGCACAGGAACCGTAAACCGTAGACCCTAAACCCTAAACCCTAAAACCACTAAAACCCAAAACCCGTAGAGCAGAGTCAGAACTCGACCCCACCTGTGCCCGTCGCTGCTCCCAGCTACGCTGCTCGTCGAGCCTCAGCGCTGAGGTCAGAGGGCATTGGGGTTTGGGCTTTTAGGGTTTAGGGTTTAAGATATAGGGCTTAGAGTTTTAGGCGCTAGGGTTTAGGGCTTGATACCCCCAAACCTCCCGGGAGTTCCAATAGTTTCAGCTTAGGTTTTGCTCAAATTTACGGCTTCTGAAGCCCCATAATTTGCAGCCATTACATTTGGGGACCCTGGCTGGCGCAACTTTTCCTTCATCAGCAGTAGGGTAGCCCTACGTTACAATGAACCCCAGGTTGTTCCTAGGCCCTGAATCCCAACACCTCCACCAAGACGCTTCGCTTGCTCGTGCTTCTGGATGAGCTCCAGGTAGCTCAGCTTGGGTGGGGGCTCGTAGGCCTGTGCAAAACTGAGTTGGATCAGTTACTTTTGGATCACCCGCTCTGCCTCTTTGGAATCTATTACAAGTCTCGAATATGCCATTTCTCACCACTATGGTCCTACTCGAGCTACTCTGCGGTTCAGTAACGAGGGCCCACGACTACACCTACCTAAACCCTAAACCCTAATTAAACCCCTAGACCCCAAAGGCCCCGCCTGTGGGGCAACCTCTTTTGTGCTCTCGTGGTATCGCCAGACAGCCGGCCTTGCGATGCCACCAGCAGCACCTTGCAAATTACAGGGCAAGTTTTTTTTTCTGATGCAGCGCTAGGGATTTAGGGTTAAAGGTTTAAGATTCTTTTTCTAGGGTTTAGGGTAGGCGCATTACAAAACATTAGGGTTGTCAACATGCTTCTTCCCTACCAAGGGTTGTATAGGGTTTGGAGTTCCTTAGTGAATTACGCCTTAGGTTCAAACGAAACGCTGGTTGGCCATGCAGGGCAAATTGCTGGTTTCCATTCAGGGGCTCACCTTCTGCGAAAACATGAGCCATAGCCTAAACTCCTAGTATCCCCCTTATTCTCCCCTATAGTAATCCCATATACTGCCTGATATAACCCTCCTTTAGGGAATTTAGACCCTAAACCACAAACCCTATAATAGAATCCTGTACATAGCCCCCCTTTTATGGAGTTTCGACTGTGGCTCACATAGCCTTCAGTTTGCAGGCTGTGCCTTCGAGCCTCTCAATTTTGAAGCTCCAGGTCAAAGCTGATCGTTTAGGGTTTTAGAGTTGTAGGCTGTAGGGTTGTAGGGTTTAGGGATTAGGGTTTAGGGATTAAAGTTCAGGGGCACAAAGCACGGCTATAATGCCAGAAGCGGCAGGTATGATCGTGAGAAAGTGATGAGAAAGGTGAGCATTGTATCCTTCCTCAGTAGAGACAAGCAAGAAAATAGTTCATAACAGGCAAAGACGCTATCGGTGCTACCCCCTGACAGAGACTTTAGGCACTGCTTACGATGCGAGAGCTTCCTCAACTTTAACTTATTACAATCCCTATGGGGGACCCTTCAATCTTCTCATAATTCCAACCCTAAACCCTAAACCCAATCTTCTTAAAATCTCTAGAAATGTGACTGCGGATCCCAGAAGAACGGTTCTGAAGTTGAAGCTCATGGGCCCCAGAATGCCCTTGATCCTGGGTACCTGTATACCTATGCAGTCGCCCAACATAACTGACCCCCACACCCCCCACCCAATGATAAATATTCCCTAATTTGTACTGGTACCATATTGGGGGTGTTCATTTCTAGGGCGGGGTGGGGTGGGAGGGTTGTGGGGGGATTGGCCTACACACCTACCTTGGAGGTTCTTTAGGGAAAATCCCATTTTCTGGGCTCGCCTTCCAGAGTCGGGCGGGACATCCGGCGCGGAGGCCCGGGACCCAGGTCAGTGCCCTGAATGTTTTTGGGGCTTGGGATTTAATCGAGGAGTTTAGCTTTCGGCTTGTCATTGCGGAGTTTAGGGTTTCGACTTTAGGGTTTGGGGTTCCTTCGCTTCTTATGGGAATGCTATCAGCAATTTGTCTTGGTAGCAGGGCTTTGGGGTACGTATGCTGCCTCACATTGGTTGGGGATCCCCTTGCTAGCTATTCAAGGCGCTGCGTTCGGAGCTTGAATGTTTACGCAAGGAGCTGAATTATTTCTTCGGGCTCTCCTGTGAGACCTCTCATTGAAGGACATCAGTCTGTATGGGACCAATTTGGGTGGTCCTATGTGATCCATGGTCTTGTGCAAGTCTACCTAATTTTTTCGGGAGGCAGCACGCGCAATGTCCAAGAGGCCATGGAACATCGCTCTGTTTACGAAGGGTATGAACGTGGCTTAGGCTTAGACCTGCACCGGCCCTTGATGGTTCAACCTTGTGCCTGAACTCTTCGCAGATGCTTGTCCTGAACTGTTTTGGGGCAACTCAGCACCCTCAAGTGTGAGGGGCTTGTCAGTCCGCTTACTTCACATGCGTTATCTCATGGCCAGTGTTGCATATGTTGTTCCACCACCTGCTTCTTCTTCTAACTTTATTGCTGTTATCCTCTTCTTCTGGCGCTAAGACTATGCTTTCGGAGTATGATGCAAACCTCACATGTGAGCTATAGTCTAAACTCCTGGTATCATCCTTTATAAACCCCATAGTACTCCCCTATATAGTCCCCTGTATACTCCCCCTTCAAGGAGCTTAAGCCCTAAACCCTAAAACCTATGTGACCACCTCTAAGGAGTTTCAATAAACAATGTGCCCGAATGCCCTATATAACTCCCTTCAAGGAGTTTAGACCCTAAACCCCAAATCCTACATAGTAATTTCCATCTTCCATTATCACTATACAACCCCAACACAACCACCATAATCCCCAATATGTACCCTATAATACTAGTAATACCTAATATAGTCATATAGTAGTTTCCATTTTCTTTTCCATTAGCCCTATATCTAAGGAGGTTAGACTATGGCTCATGTGAGCTATAGTCTACACTCCTAGTATCCCCCTTAATAACCCCTATAGTAGTCCCCTATATTATCCTTAAACCCTAAACCCTTAAACCAAGGAGTTTAGACTATGGCTCATGTGGTTCTTGTCCTGAAGGATGCCGCCAACCACTGTGGCGTCCAGAGCACTTGGGCCCCTGACAAGCTGAGGAATCCATGGCTCAGTAGGGCTTAGAGGCTTAGGGTTTAGGGTTTTGGGTTTAGGGTTTTGGGTTTAGGGTTTAGGGTTCAGGGTTTTGGGTTTAGGGCTTGGGGTCTAAGCCTCATGAATTACTGGGGTTAGTAGGGCTTAGGGCTTAGCTTTTGTTGTCGGACCTTTTCTCCTAAGCTTAGGGTTCAGGGTTTAGGGTTTGGGGTTTGGGGTTTAGGCCTCATGAACTATTGGGGCTAGTAGGGAATAAAGGAATATATCTGCTATAACGGAAAGAGCATCACACCGACATCAAGAATGAAATTCATGGGCATGGGTATTGGTCACCCGCCCCTAAAGCGTACACCATATCATTAGCATTCCTCTGATCTTTTAGCCGTGAGAGCAATCCCTTTTTCAGAGTCCGCTGCCCCCGTACGCACATTGAAATCCCATGAGAACTCCACGAGGCCTTTCCCTGGCCCAAACCCTCCCAATCTCTGATCCCTCTCGAAGTCCCTAAACCCTAAAAACTTAACCCTTAAAAAGCTGGGTCCAGCCCTCAAACCTTCAAGCCTAAAGTCTAAAAATCCTTAAGCCTAAGCCCCAAATCCAGTTTCCATTTTCTGTTGCATTTGCTTCTCCATCATTGTGATCATATCCCTGAACCCTGTACAACTTCTATACAACCTCTGTATAAGCCTTCTACACCCCCAAGCCCCGCAAACCTTAAGCCCTAAACCCTAAAAACCAAGCCCTCAACCCTAAACCCATAAGCCCCCATATGAACCCTTCGAGGAAGCCTGGGCAGCGAGAAATGCCCAGCGGCCCCCTCGAAGCGCCTCAGGCGCTCGGGCCTGCGACTCTGCAGTGCCTCGAAGCCATGCGGCTCATGTGGGGTTAAAAGGGTGTGTATATATGTATATAGATATCTATACATACATACATATCTATATATAGTTATACACACAGGTATGTATGTGTATATATATATATACATATGCATATAATGTCTTGAGTTTAGGGTTTGCGGTTTAGGTTTTGGGCTTTAGGGTTTGGGTTATATGGGGGGTTTACAGGATGTTACGCAAACAATGGAGAATCAAATGGAAAAGATAATGGACATGCAACGGGAAGAAACTGGGATGATGCAGAGGTTTATACGGACATACAAGGGTATTCAGGGTACTGGAATAGAAAATGGAAACTACCATAGTGTTTNNTTTAGGGTTTAAGGTTTATGGCTCATATGCAGGTGCCTACATAAGTAGCATGATGGAGAAGCAAATGGAACATCAGATGGACATTGGGATCACATAGGGCTTATAGGCGTTGAATGAAGCCCAGACTAATTATTCCATCCGTACCATTCACCCTTCCCCTAATATGCAATATTCTCATTACGATTTACTATCATACATAGATATAGGTATATATACATCCATCTCCAGGGAATGTTTAATTTCCACGAATGTTTAATTTTGCGGGGGCGCGGTGGTTTTATGTAAAGGGATTGAGGGTGAGAGTTTCGGGCTTTGGGGTTTGAGAGTTTGGGGCTTTAGGGCTTGGAATCGTTAGTGTTTGGTAGTAGTGATGTTGATTTTTCATCTGCTGCGACCCTGCAATAGCCTGAAAGGTAGGAGCAACAAGAACCAGAAAACGTTTCCTGTACTGCCTTAAACCAAAAAATATTCCTGAATCTCGACCCCCCCCCTCCCCCCTCCCAAAAAAAAAAAAAGAACTTG
>CAJNIZ010029236.1:4099-16893 GCA_905231905.1 Symbiodinium pilosum | reverse complement strand
AAGGATGGGGAGAGTTTAGGGTTTATAGTCCCCCTTAAGTAGATAGAATATGGCTTTGGGTATATTATAATAAGATCCCCATATACCCCATATTCTATCTACTTAAGGGGGATTATAATCCCCCATCCCCAAACCTGGCCTCGGTGCCCACTTCCCTGGGGGCGGATTTCGTGCCAGCAGCCTCCTGGAATAGCTTCGCATACCTTACCAGGAATTTCGGAATGGATTTAGGGTTTGGGGTCTAGGAGTCTTGAAAACAGGGCTTGGCGTTTATTCGGTTTGGTTCAGAGTTTGAGATTTGGAGTTCAAGGTTTAGAACTGAAGGTTTAGGGCTTCAGGCGCAGGGTTCCTACGAAGCAAAAGGATGGATGTGAAGACTGGACAGCGTCCTTCGAGACCACGTCAAAGCTACGGTGAACCTCGCGCAGGGCCCCGCATTCTATCCACTATATGGGGCCCAAACTGAAAGGATCCAAAGAAATCACAACTCCCTACAAAGCTCGGAATCATGTAATACAATAGTCCCCCTTAAGTAGATAGAATATGGCTTTGGGTAGATTATAAGAAGATTCCCATATACCCCACATTCTATCTACTTAAGGGGATATACCCTGAAGATACCTCACGAATGGGTCTCAAAGGCTTGGGATAGGAGCTCAGAGAACTTCTAACCATAGGGATAAGAACTTGGGACGGTTTAGGGTTTAGGGCGGAAAGATTGGAGCACATGAAGTCCGGGGCATAAGCAGTACAAGCCTCAAAGCTCTAAAAGCTCATGACAAATAAAAACTGTTTTGAGCTATGGTCTAAACTCCTAGTATCCCCCTTAATAACCCCTATAATAATGGGAACCCTTACATAAAACCCCTTTCAGGCAGTTTAGACTACAGCTCACTTCGCTCCCCAAATCCCTAGACCCTAAAGCCTAATCCCACAGGGTCCATGTAGGTATGTAGTATGTACTGGGGCCCTAGAGTAGGTATGTGGGAAATTCTCTGGGCCCTAAGTATCTACGATATACCATTATATACCTACATGAGCCATAGTCTAAACTCCTGGCATCCCTCTTAATAACCCCTATAGTAGTCCCCTATATAACCCCCTTTAAGGAGTTTAGACTATACCTACATGGACCCTAAACCCCAACAAGGGCCCCTTTTCCGGCGGCTAAGCCACTCCGGGTTCGCCGTTGGGTCCGAGGAGGTGCCCCAGACGCGCTTCCCATGGTGGTGGCCATCCCACATGAGGAGCCCAAGTTGCAGAGATAGTAATAGCTTCATGGCTTAATAGGAATGATAAGAATAGTAACAATAATAATAATAGTAGTAGTAGTAGTGATAATAGTAGTAGTAGTAGTAGTAATAATAATAGTAAAAATGGTAAGAAGAATATAGTACTACTGTACTAGGGAGAGATGGTATGGGGCGTTTTGTTGGGGCTCTATGGAGGTCATGTAGGCTGAAAGGCAGCTTTGGGAGCAGTCCTTTCAAAAATATCCCACAGTCAAAGGAACTGATGTCTTGGCAAACCCTATAGCTGCAGAAATGCTGCGCAGATCTCACGAAAAGCGATTGTGCCCTCCTTGTTTCAAACTCGTGTGCTGTACCACCGCTCACCCCTCATGTTGCGAATAATGGTGCTGTTGCTAGCCGCTGGTTGACCCTTACATGTGGGCAAACATGCTTTCTGGCCAGACATGAGTACTTGAGCCAAAAGGCCTGCAGCGACACCCGCGACTGAAGGGAGCAGATCCATTTAGAAGGACTCCCCTTTCCAAAAAATCTACTCAGTATATTCTAGGGAGACATGATGTCCTAAGTGCCTTGACATGAGCTTTCTAGCTGGCTACGCGATTTGCAATTCAGGTTTTAGGGCAAAACAAGATCCACCTCGACTGGAGATAGTTCGTTTCAGCCGCGCTAGAACTTTTTAGGGTTTAGGGTGAGGGGACAACCCTGCCGACATAGGGATGAGGGCTTAGACCTCCGCCTTATAGGAGTCTCTCCCCGTCAGCTTCCCCCGTGGCTGAACTGTGGAGCACACCCCAAGCTTTATCTATCACTTGACAGTGACAGACTGCTCCTTTAATACTATCATTGATAATTTTATTGGCTCTAGTTAGCAATATTGAGAACAACCAGAATAATATTCTAAATTGCAGTATCTAAAATACGAATAGGATTCAGAATATTTCTGATATTAATCATGTTCTTTGCAGAGTGTAAACATGCGGGGGCCGAGGTACGCCGCATAACCTATTATTGGTAATATTGCCATCATTACTATCACTACGATTTCTACGTTTATTACTATTACTACTAGTATTACTATTGCTACTAACATGGTAGTTTCCCAAAATTAGGGTGCCCCAATATAGACCCCAAAATACTATAGTCCTTATTCTAGGGACTCCCAAAAAGGTACCCCTAATTTTGGGAAACCCCCACATTACTATTGTTACTATCCATAAGCTGCTAGTTGAAGAGGTTTCTTGAAACATGCCTGGGCGTAGCACGAACAACCTTACAATCTGAGCTATAGTCTTAACCCCGAGTGTTCCCCTTAATAAGCCCTAGAAGGTCCCTCATATCGTCCCTTAAAGAACCACCTTTAGGGAGTTTAGACTATAGTTCAATCTGTGGCCCCAATCTTGCTTGCACTTCGAGTGGTGACTGCTGCGACCGTTTTTTTCTCTTGCTGCTTGGCATACTTTAGGAGGACCTCCCACCCTGTAACAGCGGTACAGTACGAATATGATAGGACCCTAATATGATCCTTACTATCCCTCATAGTCACTATTACAGAGTGAAGGCATACTGCTTCCACATTTCTGAGCTCAGGCCCCAGGCCTCATGGAGGGCGATGTCGCTTTGCAGGAACCTGCTCGAGCCAGAAATCATGATGGAATATATGAGGGGCCTGGGTTTAGGGTTTGGGTTTAGGGTTAGGGTTTAGGATTTAGGGGCCTCTGGGGCCCCCTTTCAGGATACAGAAGGTCAAGGTGAAGTAGCAGAGGAAAAACATCCCAACCGGATGCCGTATGTTTTCGTGCAATCACGTGCCTTGGCATGATTGACTGTGGGATGTTGCGGGCATTGCAAAACCCTTTCCAGAATTTCCTGGGCTCGGTGGCTTCAGCAAAGTAATAATGATAGCCATAATAGTAGTAAAACAAGCATAGAAGTAATACTAAGAATAATAATAATAGTAGTAAGAATAATAATAGTGAGAACGATGAACAACTGAGCTTTCAAGTAGAGTCCATCCTGGTGTCTGCATCCATTTGTGGCGTCCTCCTTTTCATAGCAGCTGCCCTTTGCAACCTTTGCTTATAGTCCACCTTAAGTAGGTTGAATGTGGGGTATATGGGGATCTTATTCTAATGTACCCAAAGCCATATTCTATCCACTTAAGGCTATATTGAGGCCAGTTGCGCTTCTTGTAAGCTGTCTTGCCGCAGTCGTTAGCATATCATCCTCAAAATATGAGAAGCCGCACTCAAGTACTATACAATGAAATTCAAACGGGACCATAAATTTGATAACCTTCCCTTTAATAGGCAAGCCTTCTGGAGCCGCCCAAACCTTTCGGGGTCACAGTAACCGCCCGGTGCCTCGTCACGCCGTGCATGGTGTCAGCATGCACCGGCTGAGCCACGGCCCCTGTGCAGGTCAAGGCCCAGGATTGGAGCAGATCTGGTGTTTCTAAAAATTAGAAATATACAGGGTGTGTGTTATATGGGGGTTTTATGGGTGTAGGGTGTATGTTATACAGGGGTTATATAGGGGTAGGGTGTATGTTATATAGGGGTTTTTATGGGGGCAGGTGTATGTTATGTAGGGGTTATATAGGGGTAGGATGTATGTTATACAGGGGTGATATAGGGATATTGCCCCAATAATGGAGAATCAAATGGAAAGAACATGGAAAACAAAATCGAGTCTGAGGTTATATGGGATTTACACGTATTGGGGCTTCCCAACAAATACGGGTACCGTTTTGGGTGTCTGAAAAATCAGGGATATAGTATTTGGGGCTCTACTATATTGGGTTTCCCCTATTTTGGGAAATTACCATCTAGAATCTAGACTGTAGACTCTGACGCAAGGCAACTATGAGACACAGGAAAGCAGACTAAAACACAACCAAAATGAACATGTGTTTCTCAGGGAGCGGTAAGGCTGTTTGAAACAAATTACTGTCGATTTAAACAACCATCTTGGGTAAAGTAACTTAGAGTGACTGACAGTAACGGCAAACCACCTCAACGGCGAATCACCCCCTGGCATTATGCAACAAGAGAGAACAGGTTCTCTCCTGAGAAGGAAACATTGCCTCCTGAAATCGTGACAACCCCATTGTCTGAAGGGTGACACTCAGACTAAGAATTGACGTCAGCGAATCCAGCCACGCTCGCCTTTGCTGCTGCTGATGGCCGCCAGCTCAACCTCAGGGTCCCTAAAACCCTAAAACCCTAAACCCTCAAGCCAAGCCTAGACCCTAAACCCCCAAACCCAAACCATACCTGGACCCCCAAAACTAGGCAAAATAATAGCCAGAAACCCTAAATATAGCCCAAAACACCATTATCCTACATACTTTTGGGGTTCAGGTAATCCCTGAGGGTTCACTGCGTAGCTGGTAGAGTCTCATCGGGCCTCGGCTCAGACAAATGATCCTCGTCACCATCGGACCACAAAAGGTAAAAAACAAGAGGCGGCGTCTATTGGGGTATATTATAGTATATTATGGTATGTTGTAGTATATTAGGGGCTATGTTGGGGTCATATTGGGATAATGGAAAATAAAATGGAAATTACGACTTAAGGTTTAGGGTTTAGGGTTGTAGACCCATGATTAATGAACCACTTATTTTTAAGAGCCTGAATACTAGGATCCCTATTCTAATCCCTGTTAAGGGAAGGGCTTTTTTTTAATCAGCCGTCTGGGTTAGCAGCCCCCATGGGGGCATATAGGGCTATATATGGGCGATGGAAAAGAAAATGGAAACTACGGTATAAGGTATATGAGTATATATTCGGAGGACCCCGCACCCTGTAATAGTGGTATAGCAGGAATACAATAGGGCCTTGGTAGAATCACAAGTAAACCTTGTGGTCACTATTACTGGGGGGGGGGCCACAAAATCTATTGGGCACGATACCTCTTGTAAATGCTATCGGTAAGGAGTTTCCGAAGACCAGGCACCACACTTTTGGGCACTCGAGAAACCGGAAAGGCAGTTGCCCGCAAATAGTCTCAGAAACCAGACTTCTCCCCCTCCTGACTGTTGGAGTGCTAACAAAATGAGAACTTTTTGCGGGATGAGTCGCAAGAAAGAATGAATAGAACATGAACTTTGTACAACGGAGATAGCCGTATCCACAACTACTCATCATTCTTGTCTTACATACTGCGTCTTTGATACTTTATGCTTTTGGCATGCTCTTGAAGACTCTTGTGTTGGGTCAGCTCAGTATGGGACAATCTTGGCGTCGCCTCCGCAGATGCCTTGGTATTTTGTGCATAGGGACGATGTCGATGTGCATGGGTTTAGCGTTTGCAGTGGATCTGTAGGCGCGTAGGCGTGCCAAACTCAGAACCTTCTTTGGGGGATCACAGCGCTGGGATCCCAATAGAATGTGAAAAATAGCAAGGCAGCGCTAGTTTTCCTCTGATGAACTGGCAGGTCGAAAAATACAGAGGCTCCAGTGGGGAGAGCTCACCCAGTTTGATCCTACGATGAGAGGACGCAGCACTGCACAATGCTTGCTGGAAGGAGTCAGTTGTTCAAGGACCCATCTGAAACCATTACATCTTGGGCACTTTGGCACTACCTTCATCTGGGAACTTTGCTGAACTCCAACAGCTGAGGGTAGGTCACGAGGCAAATGCACACACACACACACACACCATTGTTTTCTTTGCTCTCCTGGATCAAGCGATCTGCATGGGCATTCCCTTGCTGATGGCTAATAGGGAAAAACGAATGGATCCCTAAACTCACTCCTACATAGTCCCTTACACTTTACGCTATGCCTTATTCCCTACTAGCCACCAGTAAGCTACCCAGAGCAAGCAAAGAGCGTTCAACCAAACAGGTGGAGCGCTGCCTTGAAAACTCAGGTCCCCCGATCCCCTACTCCTTTTAATCAACCTCCTCACACCCCCCTTATAACTAATTTTCTCCCAGTATATAGTGGTAACTGTATGAGAACATTGCGCTAACATTGCTCTGCTTGCGCCTCCTGCCTCCTACTCCAAACCCTAAACCAGGAACCCTAAACTTGGGAAGTCTGAGGACTTTCTGGAGCATGGCAGGCTCAGCATTCGAGCCAATCGTACCTCTCCTCTTTCCAGGCTCGCTCCCCGGCACCATCTCCGTGATCTCGGTTGTAGCCCATGCAGGCGAGATAGATCTTGCCTTGGCTTTTAGGTGTTTAGGGATTTAGGGTTGAGGGTGTAGGGGTGTATGGTTTGGAGACACCCTGATCACAAAGTAGCACAACTGGAGAATTCCACCTCTCCCTTTCAGGCCATGTAGTCCCTACACCTGATCCGAGCACCCAATCGAAGGCTGCCCAGCCACATGTCTGCTTGACCTCCGGCATGGTGTACATGCGCTCCAACCACTCCATTATGTGCGGATACTCTCCAGAGCTCAGCCGCCGGACGTTGCACTTGAAGGCCGTAAAGTAGCAGGTGTCGAAGCGGATGAGGTGTGGAAAGGCGCGGACGTCCGCAAGCGACAGGCTGTCCCCAGAGTCCGCCACCAAATTAAACTTCTCGCGAGCTTCCGCCTTAGCCTTCTCCTGAGGGTGCGAGAGAAATTGGGCTGCCCCTTTCCGTGGCTTCTGTCACTACGTTTCCGCCTCGAGTGATGAACAGATTTCCTGATCGTCTGGACGCACATGCACCCACACCCCTGCAATTGCTATTGAAAACAGTCACGTCACACGAGGAATCTGTCACATGAAGAGTCTCCCTAAACCCTAAACAGGCACAACCACGCCCCAATGAACAGATGATACTGGCAGAGTGGGAGTACGGGTTCATCATCTTCATTCCTAAAATCACAAACACCAATTCATCTCCCGAAACCAAGCTGGAAACCAGGGCGCCCCACTACTTTTGATTCAGGAAACCTTGCACCAATTATTACTATTTTTAATATTACTACTGTTATTACTATTGTTACTATTGGTACTAACCTCTAGCCCTCTCATTCCCAGGAATGGCCCAGTTAAGTTGCCCTAGTTTTTGCAAGATTTCCTCCATCAACCTTATCAGATCACCCCGTTGCCCACCTTCGACTTTGCGAGGATTGCCTCCACCTTCAGGCGGACAGAATATCTGGGAGCAGGGTTGCGAAGATACTGGTTGAATCTTGTAATTTAGAATAGAATAGGTGGCAAGACTCCTGGTATGCACACCAAGAACCCCATGGATTCGGAATGTTTTTTGATGCGTACAGAGGTCAGAAATTCATAAATCGCTTGCGGGCTTTGATCACGGCGCAAGGGGGGAGTCCTGACACAAGCTGCAGTTTCGGGTCTACTTGCTACCCCCTCATGAGATCTGCCCCCAAACTTTAGGAATATCTATCATCCAAATACCCTAAACCCTAGGGCATCTACCAGAATGTTTGGTAAGCCGCAAAAGGAGCTCACTTGTGCTTAGAGGGTCCCAGGCATGTGCTATGGCCTACGGACGCCCTCCGGAAAAGAAAGCCTTTGACCCCTTGACCCCCGCAAATGGCCCAGCACTGAAGGAATGGCAGAATTTCTCTCAGAATACCCCACCTCACATTTCCAAGAATTCCGATACAAACCATCCCAGGGACCCAATCTCCTTGCAATAAAAAAATATACATCTATAGATAGTTTAGGGTTTGGTGTTCAGGGTTTAGGGTTAGTACTTGGAGGGTCAGGAAGACCTAGTGCATGGGGCGATAATGGGGATAACTAGGGCTATTGAGGCTATTGTATGGCTGATAGGGATAAGTATACCCCTGACCAAGTAGGTTGTGCAAATGGTGGTCACGCTTTGGGTCTCCGTTAGATCAAAAACCCTTCCCCCCCCCACCCCTCCCCCCCCTCCTACCCATCCCCGCCCTCCTAAACCCTAACTCCCTTCTTGAATTGCAGACTCGGCCTCCGCCAGCGCCTTGAAAACATTCTGGCGCATCTGCTCCTTCAGCTCTGGCTCCTTCCACTTACTGATGGTTCGTCGGGAGGGAATATGTATAGGGTTTAGGGTTTAGGGTTTAGGGCTTAGTGGTTATGGTTAATAGGGAACCAGGGAATATAATCCCTACGACACAATCCCAAGATATTATTTTCCCTTATTCACTACTAACCACCAGTAAGTCCAGGTGAATTTTTGGGGCGTTCAGCGTTTTAGGGCTCAAGGCATCGTAGGGAAGCAGGGTTTAGGATAAGGTTCAATTTAGGCGTTCGTTTCAGGGTTAGCTACGGCTCGAAGGTTCTAGGGTCTGGAGCTTTGTGTCTAGGGTTTAGAGTTTAGGGGTTTAGGATTTAGGTTTCCAGACAGAAAGACGCAGCAAAACAAGATTAAGAACGTTAGTGGTAATAGCGGGGCGGTAGGGCTTTGGGGCTACGTTAAATATCGGCGCTTTAAATATACATATACATATACATATACACATACATATACATATATGTGCATGCGTGTGTGTTTGTATGTGTGACCCTTGTTCCCGCACCCCTTACATCATAGAAATCCCGAGTATACAGACATGAACATCTGATCTTTTTGATGGTACTATTGGACAGTAGGGGCTTTATCATTAGCTCTAAACCCTAAACCCTAAACCCTATTTCTAAGCCTGTACTGTAAACTGAAGTTGCTCTTCTGGCAGGCCTTGGCAAAGGCCACACGGTAGACCCCATCATTGATGTTTGGGTAGATCAGTGCGTTCAATTCCTCAGATTTCTGTGGACTGTACACGGTTTAGGGTTTGGGGTTTGGGGTTTCGCGTCAAGGGTTTGGGTTCAGGGTTTTAGGCTAACCACATGGTCTGGACCCTACATACTACTTGAAAGTTTATGGGATTTTGTAAAAACAACAAATACCGGGAACTAGAACCTATAACCCTGCTTCTAACTTGGGTAAACTATATTAATGTAACTTACTGGTGGTTTGTGGGCATAACGGAATTCGATCTCGGTATAACCCCTGTACAATGTAGCCCCTTTATCCCTACTAACCGCCAATAATTACAAGTAGCTAGCAACCTCCAAAGAGGGAGCAAGGCAGCCTGCTCTTAGCCTTCCGGGTGCAATGCTCCTGCTTAATCTATTGGTGGTTTGTCGGGAATAAGCGGTGGATGATAAAGGGATTATAAAGGGATTACATATAAAGATTCTATGAGATTATATTATCCCTTAGTTCCCTACATGGGGGCTATGTAGGGATTGCATTCCCTTGTTCCCTACTAACCACCAGTAAGTTTTTTCGGGTTGAGCTGGAGGGTGCAGGTTTTCCTGGTCCTGAAGCAACTGCGACCGCAGGCCCGTTGGGTAATCAGCACTCTTTAGGCATCGCAGCCCCAAATCTGCGTACTTGGAACACTCAACATTCCATGATATGCCCATGAACCTTCAACTTTGTACCCAGCCCCCGTGATAACATCTACACCCTAAACCCTGAACCCTAAATAGTAGTTTCCATTTTATTTTCCATTATCCCAAAATAACCCCAATGTAACCGTAATAGTACCCCTTTCACTCTAAACCTAAACCCTACACCCTCTTTCCAGCAGCTTCAGAGTTAAGGCCAGCTGCGTCGATTTGCGGCCGCAAGGCCTCTGGGTACAGCTCCTGGTTCCGGCCCTCCTTGTGGCATGAATTTGGGCAAATAATCATGGTAATGATAACAATAATGGCAATGAGAATGTTAATGTAATAGTAGTAGAAATGCTAGTAACAATGGTGATGGTGATGGCGTCGGGGGTGATGATAATGATAGTGATAATGCTGATGGGGATGCCAATGGCAACCATTGACAAGTAGTTGCTGAGCACATCCAGCAAGAAACGTGCGCAGGGAGCAAGCAGTTCTGATAGAAGTCATCGAGCCGCCGCCGCAGCAGCAGCAGCAGTTGTGGTTGTGGTTGTGGTTGTTGTTGTTGTCGTCGTGGTTGTTGTTGTTGTTGTTCTTATTCTTGTTCTTGTCACAGCCAGCTAGCTGGGAGTTTGCGAATACTAACCAATGGTTAGTCTGCAAACAAAACTAATGAGCCACAATAAGTCCGAGTGGTGGCCATTCGCTCTAACCATAATCGCGTGCTTGCTGCGCCTGTTGAAACTGCAAACAAGTCAAAATGATCAAGGTCCTCATCTAGCAGCTCATTCAAGCATGAGTTCAGGATGTAGCCGATCTGGATGTTGTCATTGCTAACGATCTTGCGCGTCTTCTTGTCAAACAGAATCGGCACGCTTAGCTGGCGACGACCATAGTCAGGAGAGTCTGTGAGGTAGATGTCGCGTGTATGCTTGGCATTGAGGACTGGATCAGGATTTTCTTCATCGAACGCCCAGCCAGAATAATCATCCTTCAGTTACAAGCACACAAAGCAGTACCACAAACGCTATGATAAAGTGATAAGAACCCTCAACAGAATCTGCCACATACATGCCCAAGAATCGGATCCCAGCCCTCCGCCCCAGAAGTAGTTGGCAGTTGCAGAGATGGAAACCACACTCCTTGGTCATCGCCATGAACAAGCTAGTGCCTTTCCGTGATTATTCACGAATATGAGATAACCCTAGAACGATCACAAATCACGGGGCTCGAGTGTCCATCAAGATCGCGTGCCTTTTTCAACAGGCTTTAGTACTGTACTGCTCGAACCGCTCAACATGATCCAAAATTTGCGCAGGCTCTGCGGAATGTGTTTGAGCCCATGGATGATGAGTGCACGATGGCACCAGCCGCAGGTGTAGTTGATGTAGAGGTGGTACCTAAGTTTGCTGGCCGACTTTTTAAGGCTCGGAGTCCATGGGCATTCAACCCTGGTTGCTCGCTCATGCTTTCTCCTTCTGACTGGCCTCCGCACACTTACATAATGAAACCAACAAAACTTCATCCATATGGGCATAACTTACTTGTGAGAGAACTATCCTTCATGCAAGCACTGGTTCAGGGCGCCCATAAGAGGCAAGCCTTAAAGGACAGCCAGCTGCGCACGAAACCCGGTAAACTACGGGATTTCAGCCCAAATGGAAAGCCTGTGATGTCACGTTGAGTGCCTACAATTCAGTGTTCACTTGAGCTTCTTCTCGGCAAATGGATATTGGGGGTCCACTCAAGGCATGTGCTGAACGAGCTGAACGCAAAGAAAGACGTTCCTTAAACCACATGAGCTATAGTCTAAACTCCCAGTATCCCCCTCAATAATCCCTATAATAGTCCCATATATAAGCCCCTATATAACCCCCTTTAAGGAGTTTAGATTATACCTCACATGTAGAAGGGACACCTCTCCGGCTCTGGCGGGAAGGGCGAGTTTGGAGCAATCCAGTTCTGAAAGTTCGACGCTCCACGCTTGAAGGCTCCGGCCTGCATGCAAATACCAAAGTGATTCTGCTCTCTACTGCACCACCAAGCCTAACAGCAACTAAGAACAACTAGCAACACTACCGCGATGACCACAACGACGCCTCCCGATCCCCCCTCCCTCCTCCACCTCCTCCTCCTCCTCCTGCTGCTGCTGCTAGACGCAGCCCCCACGAACCACGTTTGCCGAAATGGTCAACAGCTTGTCGGAAAACTAGACTGTGCACACGAATACACACAACTCACTGCAGGTGCATCATGATTGATCAGTAGGAATCCTGTAGCCCACTGCATCAAAGTTACCCTGTGTTTCTGTCTCACACACCTTTGCAGGTAAGCCCCCCTTCTCAAGGCCGCCACCCTAAACCTCCGTCGCTTTTTGCAGTGGGCTTATGCGCCAAGCATACATGCTGGGTCCAGAAAAGCCATAAGATATCTTCCCAACTAAACTTTGAGTGTCTCGACTGCTGCCTGTGTTGGTGCCAATGCAGGGTCGCCAGCTCCACCTGCGAATGCCTTTACGTCGGCCATGGCGCAGAAGGCGCAGCCGCGCCACGATTTTGATTGAGATAGAGTTATTTGGGTTGCGGGCTTCAGGATTATTATGTTTTGGATTCTGTTGGTGCAGTACAGGGCTTAGGGTATGAGGTTTAGGTTTGAGAGTCTGTCCGCATGGCAACATGAGCAGTAGACCAGACGCATGAAAACGTGAGGATTGTCGGATTGCGAGGGATGGGATGAAGCGCTAACGCGGAGTCCTAGCGACAGCGGCAGCAGCAGTTTTTGCTGCCTGCACTCGCAAATGCAGCCGTAAATGCAGCGGCAATAGTGACCGACACAGTGACCGCTATCCTCCAACTAACTGGCAGCCAACCCTAAACCCAACACCCTAGTAGTCCGGAGCAGTGAAAAGCCAAGACGAATCCCTGAGCAGCCAGGATACTCGTGAGCAAAGGGCCACAGCGTGCTGCGAAACGATTCAGAGCCTCTCAAGGGATCTGGGACAAGGAGATTCAATCAATGGTAGTGTTCAGGGCTTGGTGGTTTGGAGGCCCTTTCAAGATGGTAGTTTCCCAAAATAAGGGGACCCCAAAATACTCTAGTCCTTATTATTGGGACCCCTAAAATGGTACCCCTAATTTCAGGAAACCCTAATCCCTATAATCCCCAATATAATCCCAGCTTCCATTTCATTTTCCATTTTCTTTTCCATTT
>CAJNIZ010029225.1:65334-75511 GCA_905231905.1 Symbiodinium pilosum | reverse complement strand
GGCCAGCGATTTTTAATACTGAGAGATCAAAGCGGGAGGAAACAAGGGATAAGAGCTGACGGAGGCGGGCAACGAGCTCGTGGTGACAGGAGGGTGTCACTAAATCATGCGCAATTTTATAGACAAGGAGAGAATCGGTATGAATGTCGATAGGGAGGTTTGTGAATTTAGAAGGGTGGCGAATAATGAAATCAAGAGCCTCGATAACTGCCTGGAGCTCTCCAGAATTGTTGGAGCCAATAGGAGTGAAGGACAGGTTCTGTCCCACCGGGCCGAAGGAATCGACCCATTGGAAATTCTTTTTAAAAGTAAAGGCCCACCCAGCCGGGTTGCCTGGTCTGACGTCGAGTTGGTTAGGGCAGGAGCCATCCGTAAAAACAGAAATGGAGCCAGTACACGGGGAACCCCGTAATTTGTGAGTAGTTGATAATAGGGAGGAGGCCAGGATAATCTCTTTATATTTAATTTTATCAGCGTCAGTTTGAGGTACTGAGGTTTTAGGTACCGTCGGTCGTTTAGGGGGGAGGAACTTATCGAACGTCATGACACAATGAACTGGAAAGTGTCTATGGAACCAAGGGAGCTTCCACTCAAATTTAGAAGAAGTGGAGAGTATGTTGTGACAATGCCTTCGGGAAATAAGGACATGATCAATAGCTGCAAAATCCGAAGTAGAAGGGGAGTTATGATTAGCGGAGGGGCTTGCCGAAATTTCCTTATATGTGATGATTCTAGACGAGGGCCTGGAGTGTAAAGATGAAACTAGCGAATAATCGTGTTGGATGAGAAAGTCCAACATTTTTCCATAGTTGGAGTCTGGGTCTAGTGTTCCCTCATGTGGGACAACTGCAGGTCCTACGTATTCAGAATACTCTTGAAGTGAGTCCGTTTCAACTCTAGCATTAAAATCCCCTGCGAGGCAATAAATGGCAGGGGAGGGCGCTAATCCCGAAACCCTAGTCCCCTATACTCTAAGCCCTAATTCCCTAAATGCTAAATCCTAAACGTCTGAGCCCTAAATCCTAGTCACAGCAAGGCTGGACAGCCTGGCGCGGCTCCTGGGCTTCACCAGCAAAGCGAAGCAAGGAACCTCCAAATCCTTGCAACATGAGGGATTTATGTAAGAGTTCTATGTAGAGGGTTCTACTTACATGTACGTACAGGTTTTATCCAATTGTGTGTGTGCATATATGTATATATATATATATGTATGGGATTCTATTGGGATACACAGGGCTTATATACTGATTCTAGAGAGTATATGTGGATTATGATAAACTGGGGAACCTACCATTTTGGGGGTCAGGTATTTTTGAACAACTACCACATGTTGTCATGCGCTTTACGCTTCACTTGCGTCTCAACGTCTCAGAAGGGCCTAAACCCTAAACCCTAAACCCAACCCCTAAACCCTAAACCCTAAACAGGTTGTCAAAAACGTGTCCCTTCCTGGGTCCGCGTCATACACGGCCCCCCAAAATTGAGTACCCAAAAAGGGAACACAATTCTGCCAACTCCCTATGTAATCCTTTATAGGCACCCCCATCTTTCCCGTATCACCTTGGTATGAACCTCTCATAGCCCTTGTACAACCCTAAACTCTAAACCCTAAACCCCTAAACCCCAAACCCTAAACCCCTAAACCCTAAACCCTATAACCCAAACCCCTGGATGGTGTAAGCTCCACACGAGTATATCTAAGAGCCAAGGATTCGACTGCCACAGCCTGCGGGCCAAGTCTGGGAAGGGATTTTGGTAACCCCAATAAGGGTTTAGGGTGTAGGATCTAACGAAAAAGAAAATGGACAATGAAATGGAAATCCTAGGTCAGGTTACGTAGGGGTTATTCAGAGTTTAGGGATAATACCCAATAATGTAGAATCAAATGGAAATGAAAATGGAAACTGAAGTGGAAACTGCTTTCTTGTTTAGGCTTTGGAGTTTAGGAATAATGGGGAATCAAGTGGAAGGAGAAAAAAGCGAACATCTTTATTGGGATTATATAGGGGTGGAAAATGCAGAATCAAATGGAAGAGAAAATTGAAACTGAAATGGAAACTGGGGTGTAGAGGTGGCTCAAGTCACGGCAAGCACACCCTAAACCCTAAGCCCTAAACCCTAAACCCTAAACCCTAAGCCCTAAACCCTAAACCCTAAACCCTAACATCAGGGTCTTGCCTCGCAATCGTCCTCCTTCACAGACGCCTGAGAATTCGGGTTCCACAGTTTGGGGGTCATTTTGGGTTTAGGGTTTCGGGTTTAGGGTTTAGGGTTTTGGGTTTTGGGGGGTCCTCAGAATAAGGATGATACTATGTCGGGCTGGGTTTAGACTGAATTGGAGATCATTTTTCGGAAGCTATCATTTTGGTGGAGTGCCCTCTAGATTCAGAGCGATCACTGTTGTATCTGAGATGCCCGCATTCACACAGTCCTGCAGCGTCTGCCACATTCCCTTGGCATGCAAGAAGCGCTCGGCGCTGACCTGTCATGGCGACTCACGTGTGTCGATCCTCCGCTTGCAGCATCATGCTGTACGGAAACACCTGGCATCTGTTTGATGCTAGCAGTCGCTGCTGGAGAGCCGCAGCATTCAAGCCTCGCTTCAGTGATAGCCAAATCAGGCAGGCAGCCACAAGACATCTTAGCTCCCAGCTGCATATCCAAAGATCTCTTTGCTCAAAGCTGTCTGCTTCCAGCTCCTACTGCAAGACGTCATCCATTCCCCAGGACTGTTGGAACCACACAAGCAGGCCTCATCATACGCAGCCAAAGGTGCCTGAATCACGTTTTCTGGAAAATACTATGTAGGAGTTATATTGGGAATGTATTCACATCTTCCCTACTACCCCCCGTAAGATTAGATGTAAATTGTGCGCTCTTTTCCATGTGATGCTCCATCTTGGGCAGTATTCCCACATGCCCCTACATAACCCCGACATGCCCCCTTTCTACCCACATAATATAATCCCGACATACCCCCTTTCTGAGCTACAGTCAATACTTCACATTGAGGTGAATGAACATGGCTTTCTTATTCCAGACTACAGTAGGGACTCTACTACTAGACTGACTATACTACACTACAAGAGGGATCTCGATCTCCACTCCTCATGGTCCCCCTAATCTTGAAAGTAGCTCATATGAGCCATTGTCTTAGCTCCTCGTATCCTCCTTAACCTATAATGGTCCCCTATATAGTTACCTATATAACCCTCTTTAAGAAGTTTAGACCCGAAACCCTAAACCCTATATAACCCGCTATATAACCCCCTTTAAGAAGTTTAGACCCTAAACCCTAAACCCTATATACTCCCCTATGTAACCCCCCTTTAAGAAGCTTAGACTACAGCTCATAACATCCAGCCCCACCTTGATGATGAAACGGAAGCCTTGAGCTGCTGCGACCTGGAAGAATGGCCCTCTATATGGGGGTATATAGGATTTAGGGTTTAGGGTTTAGGGTAGGGATCATTGGGATAATGGAAAAGAAAATGGAAACTACTATTTGGGGTTTAGGCTTTCGGGTTTACGGGGGTTTCTTAGGAGTACCTTTTACATGTTATATAGGGGATGTATAGGGGCTATATGGGGGATATAGGGTTTCCTAAGGGGGATATGCCGGGATAGTGGTGCACAAATGAGAAAAAAGAAAACAGAAATGGCGCCCCGTTACACTAGGGGCATGGGGGGGGTAGGCATTTCTTGCAAAGGCGCGTCCCATATGCCCACCCCCTGCTTGCGCAAGCTTCCACCCAACGTTGCGCCTTTCTGGATTTCCGGCTGTCGGCATGAATTCCCAGTTTTCAGGAAACATTACGCTTTCCCAGCATGATTCTTTGTCTGTTGCCAAGGGATTAGCAGACCGACTTGCCAAGCAACACAAACCATGCCATTTTCGCACTGCCACAATTGTCCTAGAACTCTCAAGCCCTGACCTGAGACCCCCCCGGCAGCCCGGAAGAGGCACTGAGAATTTGGGGTTTAGGGTTTAGGGTTTAAGGATCATTGGGATAATGTAAAAGAAAATGGAAACTACTATTTGGGGTTTAGGGTTGAGGAGGGTTTTTGGCAGAACCTTGAAGAACTCGGGGTTGGGCGGATCTGGGAGGCTTGGGGAAGGTTTGGGAGCTAGGGGAAGAAGCAGAAATCATGGAAACAAAAATTTAAAGCTAGTACTTGGGGTCTGGGGTTTAGGGATATTCATTAAGTAATGGAGGTGTTTATATGAGGTTATATAAGGATTTATATGAGGTTCTATAAGGATTTATGAGGAAAGTCTAGTGATATTACCAAGATAACGGATACTCAAATGAAGAGAAAACAAAGAATTGGATCTTATGGCGCTTCTAGAGCCGATACTAGAAATGCTGTACGACCCCAAGTACCTCATGCCCTGGAAATTATTCTCATAGAGCATACGAAGGTCCTGCAGGATTTTTAGTATCGACAGTACTCGCCCAATATAATCCGAATTGCAGCCGTTCTTCTTTTACATTTGATTCTCCATGATTGGGGTACATGTCCCATATAATCCCTAGATAATCCCTTTTTAACCCCTGTACGCTAAACCCGAAACCTTATCCTAAACCTTACCGAGCAAAGATCTGAGGATGGGGCATGGCATCCAGACAAACTGATCTCGGCACGAGGCTTCTGTCTCTGGTCGGCAAAGCGCCGTCTCTTCCAGTAGCCTCAGGGTTCAGGGTTCAGGGTTTGGGGATGTTTGGGGTTTAGGATTCAGGGTTTAGGGTTTAGGATTTGGGGATGTTTAGGATTCAGGGTTCAGGGTTTGGGGTTTAGGGATCAGTTTGGCTTTGCCAAGTTATCTTTCTCTTCATAACCTTATGCATCTTCTTCTGCTGCATTCAGATACACTGTTCTACTTTTAGCCACTGCTTGTGGTTCTAGTAGCCTAGACCACCTGAAGCGTCAAAAATGGAACTCTAACAAGGAAGCCTGCAAACCTGTTTGTGAAAACAGGCGCCCGTCTCCGATACATTTGTCCAGGAAACTGGGATGCCGACGCAGTATGCGCCCATCAAACCGAAAGAAGCGCCATTTCCACAGGCCTATGTGGTGGCCTCAGCGATTGCCATGCGCTATGAAGACAGGACGAGGCCAGAGCTGTCCAAATGCTCGATTAAGTGATTGCCGGAAATGGAAGGCTCACAAATCAGGGCCCCTGAGTACATTTCACGAATCACTTTATTCACAGTATTTATTGAAGACCAAGGAGCATTTTTCGGAAGCCTCCACTGGGGGTGCCTAACATGCAAGAGCCATATTTAGCGGTCTCAGCTCAGCACTCTTCTTGCGAAGCCATCCTTCAAGGTCAGGGCTGCCGGCCATCCGCAGCTTTGCCAGTTCCAAATTTACTCGACCGTGTCGTCAGGGGGCTTAAGGGGTTAGATGTGGTCCAAGTGCTCCCATGGGCTCAGTCACTCCAAAGTGAAGTTCCTTCCTGCGGAATGGTTGGGTGAGAGTTGGCTGGATAGTTGAAGGCAACATGCCAGCAGCAAAATCTAGCAAAAAGGGCCATTCATGTTTTGGGCCAGAAAGCTTCAGCAGCATCTGCTTGGAAGGTCTGATTATACTGTAGCAGTTTCCATTTTATTCAACCCCTAATATGACCCCAATGTATTCCCATATGATGCTATAGTAGTTGCCATGTTGTTTTCCATTATCCCTATATGACCCCGATATATTACCAGATTATACTATAGCACTTTTCATTCTATTTTCCATTATCCCTATGTTGAGAATCACTTGCGTAATGTTTTTTGGTGGTTAAACCTAATATAAAAGACTATACCCCAAAAGGAGGATATAATCTTACTCTATAATGGGTGCCATAATATCCCCAAATAAAATACTACTCAGATGCGTATCAGCGGTCTGCAGTAGGCGGCCTTTTCTCTGCTGCTCTGGTCAGTCTAGGGCGTAGTCGAATGCAGGTACATGACACGAAGCCACTGGAGAGACCAATAGTCCCCCTTAAGTAGATAGAATATGGGGTATATGGGGATCTTATTATAATATACCCAAGCCATATACTATCTACTTAAGAGAGACCTGGCTTCAAAGAGTCCTTCTTCTTGTCCCGTATCGCTTGTTTCTCTCCCTGGTGCGGAATCGGGGAATGGATCCCCATAGTAGTCCCTATATAATCCCCAACAAGAATCCCTATAATCCATTCCCCCATTCCCTCCTAAGCACCAGGAAGTTTCTTGAAGTCCCTGTTGACCTTTGCCATCTTCTCTGGCGCTCCATCCTCCCTTCATGCGCGGGCACTTGACGGCGTCAGGCTCTTCTGTGGAAAGCTCTCGTCAATGGGCCTCAGCCTGACTGCCACTTCCTCCAGCAATTTGAGCAGTACCTTCGTGGGGTCATATTGGGGTTACATTGGGGTCATATTGGGGTTACATTGGGGTTATATTGGGGTATATATTGGGGTTATATTGCTCAGCACTTCAACAGCTGTTGCATCTGCAAGCTTTGGGGCCCTGGCCATTTGCCCCTGGCCTTGGGAAACTGAAATCAGAACTGGTATTTAGGAGCTTATATGGTGGTTTCGTGAAATGGCGGGACCCAGATGTAGACCCGAGAATACTATAATCCTGTTTCTAGGAACCCCCAAAAAGATACCCTTAATTTCAGGAAACCCCATATCAAGTTTTCAGAGGATTTTCGCAAACTGGGTCCGGACGCTCCAGCCCTCCAGCCGCTGTCGACCGCACCTGGGAACTCAATTCTGAAGATTTTAGCTTGGGTACTGCCCCCACCCAGTAACAGTCTATATGAGGGGTCCGATTAAGGGCTATATATACCCATATTGTAATTATTATCCAGCTGTTACTGAGGGGGGGCAGTATCCAAAATCAAATTTCAGCTTAAGTCAACTGCAACCGGCCACTCTTGGGGCTTTCCAAGAATTGGGGGTCCCCAAAATTGAGCATTGTAGTATTTTGGGGTCTGTACTCCGGTCCCCCTCTTTATCCTAAACCCTAAACCCTAAACCCTAAACCCTATTATTGGAAACTACCTCTTAGGGCCTGCACTCAGCACATGTCTGAAATCCTCCCTCCGCCAAGGCCACATGCGGTGTCCAACCTGACAACGGCTTTTACGCATGCGGTTTAGGAAGGGTTTAGGGTTTAGGGATTAGGGTTTAGGGTCTTGAGTGTAGGTTTTAGGGTTCTGGGGGGTTATATAGCAGTGAGGGTTAGGGTTAAGGGATGTTTAGGGGGTTTAGGGTTCAGGGTTTAAGGGGTTTTTGGGGTTTACGGCAAGCAAGCTGAGTAGCCTTTTTTTGGTGGATTCTTATCAAATACCACACCCAATGGGATGACATAATCTTGCGTTGTATTGATCTCATGTTAAGACCATGGGCCCCAAGTAAGGGCCCTCAACCCTGGGATCCTTATATACCTGTTATATACCCTATATGTACCCTTAAGGGTCCCTAGAAACCCCCTAAAAGGCCTAAGGGCCCATACTAGGGGCCCATACTTTTAACCTCATGACTGAGGACTATAGGAACCCCAAAGTAACACGACTCAGCTGCAGGTCTGTCGATGCCTGGTGCGAAGGGTTTTGGCGCGTCCGCAAACACTTCTGCCACAGGCCTGCCCAAACAGCTGAAAAGTGTCGTTAGGGGCCATATAAGGATAATGGAAAAGAAAATGGAAACTACTATATTATAATAGGGTATGTATTGGGTTTATATAGCGAGAATGGAAAAGAAAATGGAAGCTACTTTTTAGAGGGTAGCCTAACACGTAGTGTTTTTTTGGTGGTTGAACCTAGTAAGATTATGATCCTTATATAAAATACTATACCCCAAAAGGAAGATATGATCTTTCTCTATATTGGGTTACCATAGTACCCCCCAAATAAAATACTACTCAGCTAGAGAGCACCTGTCATGGATATACAGGGATCGTATAAGGATATACAGATATACAAAGTATTTACGGATACAATGCAAGTATATACGAGCTATAGTCTAAACTCCTAGCATCCCCCTTTTAGAATCCCCTATATGACCCCGTTAGACCCCAGCTTATAGGAGGTTACATAGCCCCAAGCCCTTGGGAACAGAGCTCAGGCGAATGCCTGAACGGCCGCTCTGAATAACCTGCACAGGGTTTGCCACCGAGAAAAGAACTGCACATGGTAGTTTCCCGAAAGAGGGGTACCCCAATATAGACCCTCAAAGACCACAATCACTATGGGGACCTCCAAAAAAAAACCCTCATTTCGGCAAACCCTCGCATCTCTGTGAAGATTGGCAATAATAGGGGTCATGATTCAGAGCTATATATACTTGTTCTATTGATATTATCCAACTGTTAATGAGTGGGGGCAATACCCGAGGCTAGGCCTTCACTGCCTTCCTTGCGCTGGAAAGGTCGGATTACCAGGTCTGGCCTTCAAGGCACACTTGAAAAAAAGCAGATCTTTGGACACTGGCTGAGCCATAGCCTGAACTCCTACTATCTCACTCAATAAGTCCTATAATAGAAACTCTATGTAAGCCCCTATATAACCACCCTTTAAGGAGTTGAGACTGTAGTTCAGCTGTCCAGGGTGCGGGGCGGAAGCATCTGGTACTCCCACCTTAGCCCGCCGCATGTTGGCATGAATATTGCAAGTGGCTTGGTTGTCCGTTAAGTTCAACATGACTTCATGCACCAAAGACCTTCAGGAGTTTGGGAGATGATACTCCTACAGATTCAAGTTTCAGAAAGGAAGAAGACAGCAGCAATGCGAACCCCATGCCATCAATGTAATGACAGTTCAGTCTAACGTTTGCTACAACGTGGCAGTTACATACATGCAGGGGTACCAAAAGAATACGTTCAAAATACCAATTGAGTAGCGCTTTTTTTGGTGGTTGAACCTAGTAAGATCATATTCCTTATATAAGATACTATACCCCAAAAGGAGGATAGAAACTTACTCTATATTGGGTACCATAGTATCCCCGTAAAAATACTACTCAATTGATTCTTGTCGTCCCTGCTTCAGGATGGTATAAGGGTATCCCCAACATAGGCACTCCATGACTAGCATATGACGCTTATAGGGTCCTTTTTGCAGGGGATGGGGCTACCGTAATACCCTCCTAGATAAGTAGGTTTTTATTGTGCATTTTCCTTTCCACGTGATACTCTCTTGGGGTCCCCATACCCTCACCCTTAACCCTATAAAACCCTATAAACCCTCATATAACCCTATAACCCTAAAGAACCCCACATGAGCATTAGTCTAAACTCCTAGTATCCCCCCTAATCACCCCTATAGCTGCCCCCTTATAAACCCTAAACCCTTCACCCAAAGCCCTAAACCCTAAACCCTTAACCCAAAGCCCTGAACTTTGAGGAGCTTAGACTATGGACCTCATAAAGTCCTATGAGAAGCGTTCTTTTTGGGTGGTTGAACCTAGTAAGATAATATTCCTTATATAAAATACTATACCCAAAAGGAGGATATATTCTTATTCTATAGTGGGTACCATAGTATCCCCAAATAAAATACTACTCATGTTACAAATGTCCCCAAGGACGCTGCCACTGCTGCATCTGCCAGTTGCTGAAGGGCCCACGGCCTGCAGTGAAGCCAGCGATTAGGGTTTAGGGTTTGGGGTTCAGCGTTATGTTGGAATGATGGAAAAGAAATGGAAACTACTATAATGGGGTTATATAGGCTTAGGAGTGTAGGGCTTAGGGTTTGGGGTTTAGGATTTAAGGCGTAGGGCTTAGGGTCTAGGGCTTGGGGTTTAGGGTTTCGGGATTAGCATTGAGGGGTTGGGGCTTAGGGTGTGGGGCTTCGGGTTTAGGGTTTAAGGCTTGGGGTTTAGGGTTGGAAGCTTCTCAGTAAAGTAGGGGGCCCCAAGAAAAGTGGTCATAAATCGCTATAGAGGGATTACATAAGGGGTATGAAGGGCTATATACAGGGTACATAAGGTATGTAGGGAATTTGTAGGGATATAGGGACCAATAATGCATAATCGAATGGAAAATGGAATGGAAACTGCAGTACAGCAGGTAGCTCTGCGGAACCCTAGGACATGTCAGGATTATACACAGACCATATATGTCCCCTTCAGGGATATATAGACATAATTTTGCAAAACTGACAGTTCTTCCTGGCCCCTAAACCCTTAACCCCTAAA
>CAJNIZ010029225.1:50105-65275 GCA_905231905.1 Symbiodinium pilosum | reverse complement strand
CCCTAAACCCTAAACCCAAGAAAGCTGAGGCATGAGCAAACGGATTTGCGATCCAGGTATTCCCAGCAACCGCAGCCTTCTGGGATTCTTCAAAGGCGTGTACCCCTGCTGGGAATATGGGTGGTTGTCAAAATTATGGGCCCCTTTTGGGGTCCCCATTATAATACAACACCTAACATTTAGGTTACCCAAAAAGGGACCATCATTTTGACAACCACCCATATAGGGGTATAATTGGTATAGTATAAGGGGTATATAGGGATAATGGAAAATAAACCCTTTCACAGCAGTTCGGGTAGCTCTCCCTTTGGAGGCAGAGCACTGGGGTTGAGGCTTCCAGTTTCAGCCGCAACGCCTCCTCCACCTCTCACTCTGCACTTGAAGGTTCGAACGTTCGAACTCAATTTCTAGGCTGTAGGGCTTAGAGAGGGATGCTACAGGGGTATTATGGGGTTATATGAGTAGTAATATGGCAAAGAATGTGGAAACTACTGTTTTAGGTTTCAGGGAATATTACCCGCATCATGGAGAATCAAATGGAAAAGAAAAATCAACAATGAAGAAGAAGCTACTATGTAAAGATGGACGACTATGAGTTGGGTTATAAGTCACCTCAAGTAGGTTCTAAGTATAGTTACCCTGCTTTAACTGACCTTTTGCTCGGCTTCTAACCATCCATGAATCTTTAAGCGGCTTCGCCTAAGGAATCAGAAGCTGCATCTGCCTTCATCCGACTTTGAGACTGCTGACCTCCCAGAGGGATAGGGTCTCGGGGTTGAGGGGTCTAGGGGCTTTTGGTGTAGCGGTTCGGGGTTTGGGGGTTTAGGGTTTAGGGGTTTAAGCGTTTAGGGGTTTAGGGTTTGGGGGTAAGGGTTTAGAGCTTCGGGTTTACGGGTAAGGGCATCTCAAGGCAACTTGTGCTGCATGAGGAAGTGTGTCCCATCTTGCCTATCCTGCTCAACTACCAGTCTCGCCTCCAGTCCCATACACGAAGTACTTCAGAATTCTTGGTGTTGTTCCGGCTGGTCCCATTCCTGGGTAAAGGATGCTGTCACAAGGTGGCATGCAATGCGGAGGTTAGTAGACGACGAGCTGAGAGAAGCTCCATTCTGCGATGAATATGGACAGACCGTTGGTGCCTTACTGTGGCGAACTTCGCACATCACATTGTCGGTTCATGGGACTCAGTAATTACTTATAACTGAGCTTCTGCCCCCACTTGTTATCCCCCTATCTGGACTTATGTAGGTTACCGCAAGTCTAAGTAGGGTTGTAATCCCAAATATAAGTAGTCACTAAATCTCATGAAGCTTCAAATACGGGAGCAGAAGTTGAGACCGCGGCGAGTTCGAAACTTCTTCCTGTCAAGGGCACGCAGGAGCTTTCGGAGTTGGAGACACGCGGTTCAGGGTTTAGGGTTTAGGAGTTTAGGGTTTAGGGGTTTAGGGTTTAGGGGTTTAGGGGTTAGGGGTTCAGGGTTTAGGGGTTTAGGTTTTTAGGGCTCAAGGTTTAGGGCTTAGGGCGAAGAACTGTAAGTTATCATGCCAAGCAGGGCAGGCTCACACATGCTGCGCAACCTCCCAACGATTGGTAATCTCCTCCACAATGATCTTGCAAGTCCTGTCTCAGCAGCTGGGTAACATTGGGATAATGCAGGGGTTATATTAAGGATAATATGGGGGTTGGATAGGGTTATATTAGGGTTATATTGGGGTTATATAGGGATAAGGGAAAAGAAAGTGGAAACGACTATATTATAATAGGGTAGATATTGGGTTATATATGTGTGTATATATATATATATTTCTGTTACGTAATGCATGCTATCTCTAGCTACCAGTGGTTAGGGTCACGTGCTGAAGATAACGCACTGTCTTGCCCAAACAGGCCGAATCCTCCCATGAACTATGTGGGTAGTTCCCTGGATTATTTCGGGATTATATAGTGATTATGTTGGGATTATTTAGGGATTATACTGCGGCATAGGGGTTATAAAGGGATTACATAGGGATTATATTGGGATTGTATGGGGGTTATATAGGGATCATGGAAAAGAAAATGGCAGCTACTATTTAGGGTTAGGGTTTTGGGTAGTTCCCACAATTAGGGTCCCAGTTCGGTACCCCTAAATATTAGGTGCCGCAATATAATCTACAACCAAAAGGCGTCCACTGTTTTGAGAATAGCCCATGTATACTTTTGAGAAGCCCAAAGCCCTTAGACTCTTCAGCCCTCAGCACTCACCCTACAGGCAAGGGGCCCTGAGCGCTACACTCCGTGACCCTACCCCTCACGCTTTCGGGTTTGGGGTTTTGATCTCATAGTGACTAAAGCCTTTACTTTATGAAACCCTGAACCCACAATTTTAATCCCAGGCCCTGAACCCTAAACCCTGTTTTGTTACTCTCCCTCCACCCCTCACCCCCAAACCCCCGAACTTTGAAATCCGTAGCCCCCAACAACCCGCGTAAACACAAGCAACATGGTAGGCTCCATGAAACTCTCCATTTTCTTTTCCATCTGATTCTACATTAATTCCTCAATGCAAAACCCACATGATCCCTCCCTGTCGCTGCACAATACTCATGATACTAAACTCTGTTAAAGCCCGGTTGGGAAATTCCACGACGCGCACGCCTGGGATACCGAGCGACAGCCGCTCGCTGCAGCGCGTAGAGGCGCCGATTATCCAAGGTGAAGAGGCCCTTGAGCAGTTTAGGATTTAGGATTTAGGGTTTAGGGTTTGGGGTTCACCTTTATATTGGGGTCATGGAAAAGAAAATGGAAACTACTCTAATGGGGTTATATAGGTTTAGGGGTTTAGGGCTTAGGGTTTGGGGTTTAGGATTTAAGGTGTAGGGTTTAGGGTTTAAGGTTTTTTGGGTTCAGGGTTTAGGATCATAGGGATATAAGGATACTACCTCAATAGATGGAAAGTCAAATGGAAAAGAAAATGGAAACTGAGATTACGCAGTGATGGAACCGATATACTACAGTAGGGTAGGTTTGGGGGGGGTACTATAAAGTTTGAGTTGTAGAGCCTTATAGGGATGCAAAAGGGATTTGGGGTGCCACTGTAGGAATTAAGATAAAGCCTTGGTAATCCAAAACACCAACATTAGAACCCTGTAGTTATCACATGACTGTGATAGGGTCCTGAGTTGAGGGTTAGAATTTCCAGAATCAGGGGGTGGTTGTATAGGTATATATACACATATATATATATAGATAGATAGATATGTACGTAGCTACCTGATCGACACGTGTTGGCATCTAAACGCAAAGGGTGAATCATGGGAAGGATCTCTCGGGTTGAGTTTGCGCTTTCGGGCTTAGAGTTTTCGGGGTGAGGTGTCCTTAAAGCAGAATCATAAGCCGAATGACGAGGGAATGACCTGGAAAATGGAACAAAGGGCTGCAAAGGTACAGGGGACAGGAAACGAATCAGGGGTATAGGAATATGAGGTAATATAGGGTTGTATGTAAGGGTTCCATATAAGGTTTACATGAGGCTTATATAGGGTTTTATATATGAGCTATAGTCGAAATTCTTAGTATGCCCCTTTTTGTCTCCCTAATTCCTCTATTAGTCCCCTAGACCATACCGTATATAATCCCCGTCAAGGACTTTAGATTCTGGCTAGAATACAGGATATATAGGGTTTAGGATTGGGGCGTTAAAGTTTAAAGAATGATTCAGGCTTAGGGTGTACTACGGAGCCTAATATTTCGGGAACCTACAAACGGGACCATAATTTTGACAACCTACCATTATAACTCTCTCTAATTCGAATTACCATTTCAATTTCCATGTTGTTCTCCATTTGATTCTCCATCGTTCCCCAAACCCTAAATCCTACTTGACGCCAATCCTATATGACACGCAACCCCTATAAGTATAGCCCCTATACATCCCCTTTCTCATCTCGATAAAAACGCCTGAAAACAAGTATCACCCCTGTACAATCCCTATAGAATCTCTAATTCCTACAGTCCATAGGGTGCAGACGCTTCAGCCCTCAAAGAATGGTTTTGAGGTTAGGCTTCAGGGTTTAGGGTTTAGGGTTGAAGATTTCGGGTTCAGAGGTGACATGGGATCCCCATGGTAACGACTCTAGTATATTGAGGTCTATTTGGGGGGCCCCTGGTTCTCTTTATCAAATCCCTATGTGGATCATGCGGGAATGCCAGGGCATTTTATATCATGTTCTGAAGAATGCATTATCGAGGGCACGGGGACTACAAGAAAGGTTGATTCTAAAGGAAACACTAAACCCTAAGCCAGGATCAATATAAACAGGGCGATGTCTTCAGAAATTGCCCATGTTAAAAACCCTCAATGAGACTCAGGCCTGCTCAGGCGTACCCACCCTTTTCCAGGGTGCCTGGACCCAGAACTATATGCGGCAGCTATTCACACCATCACCTGGCGAACCAAAACGGCCCCCGGAAGGCCCCTGGAGCCCGAGGCCCTAAGAGGCCAAGGCTGCCTGAGAGGCCGCTGTGAGAAAGCCCGACAAAACACGAGAAAGGTGAGACACTCGAAAAAGGTTGCAGAAGCCCTGGAAGAGGCCCCCAACAGGCAGGCCTGCGAGACGCCCCCAAGAGGCGCCCAAAAAACCCTCCAGCCCCCGAGGCGACGAACGAGGCCCCGCCTGCGACAGGCCCGTTGTCGGACTCTACACTAAAAAGAAATGTGATTTTAGCGCGTTCGTTGGGCACGAGGGCGTTGGCTCGGCCGGCGACGCTAGCTGCGTCGAGAGATACCATGCTTAGCCTTCCTAACCCATAAATTAGGAGGACCCCACCACCCTGTAATGGTGGTATAATAGGAATATAAGAGGACCCTAATAGAATCCTTATTATCAATTATTGTCATTATTACTGGGTGGGGGGTCCACCTAACCCATAAACCCCAAACCCTAAGCCCTCAACCGGCCTCAACGCCTCGGCGCTCTTCTCCCTTCTCATCAAGCACTGGCTTCCCCTCGCCATCCTCGCAAATGGGGAACATGATGTATCGTTATAGTGGTATCTTACAGCAGTACTATATTGCTATTACAGTAATACTATACTACTGCTATATTACTACTTTTATTACCGTAGTACTAGATTACTGTATTGCTATGCTGCAATAATACTGTATTCTATTGTATTACAATATTGCTAAATGACTATGTTACTATACTACTTCAGTACTCTGCTGTTATCTTATCATGTTAGTACTATGTTGGAAGTCTGAGACAATGGCCCTGAGTTTTGGACACCAACGGACAGCCTATGCTTGGTAGAAATCTTGGCCACACTCGTAAGAAACAAGGTGCCAACACAAGTACTTGTGTTGATACTCAGAATCATGCATGACCCTAGCATACTAGGATACCGATATTCTGCAAGGAGAAGGCCTTAACCCTGAACCATAAACCCTAAAAGCTAAACCTAGAGCCTAAACCCTAAACCCTAAACACTTAAGGTCATGCACGATCTTTAGTATCAATCTTATTAGAAGCTTCCCGGTTCCTTGCCTGAATCTGAGGAAAGGGTGGCTCCAACCAAAGCACAGCCTGGAACAAGCACGCTTTCCTGAAGAGCTACACCGCTCCAAAAGACTTGGAGGTTTCCCAAAGTTGCGGGGTACATTTTTGCGGGGTCCCAATAAGGATGATGAAATGTTGGGGTCCATATTGGGGTCCCCCTGTTTAGGGAAACTACCGCTTACCTCTCTTAGCTGGGATTAAATGAATGGATCTTTACAGTAGCTCCCATATATCAACCAACAATATAGTAGTTTTCATTTTTGCTCCATCCCTTCATTCCCTGCTGGCGAGAGGTAAGGAGAAGCCATGCCTCCTCTCCATCATCTTCTTCAGCCTCTACTGCATCTATTTCCCTGCAGTCAGCGATGCACTGATCTTATTGGTCTACCTGGAAACCCAGCCACTTCAGCCCGAAGTAGTGCGAAATTAGGGGGTAGTAGACTATACTTACGGGCATATTGAGGTACATTGAGGTATGTTGGGGTATATAGGGTTATACACAGGGATAATGGACAAGAAAATGGAAACTAACACTTAGATCATACTTGTGGGCTGCGATTGCGGCTTTCCAGGTGTGGACTGAATTCTGGATGTAGGGCAGGCTCTGCAACTCGTTATTTAGGCTGTAGGGTTTGGGTGAGCTACAGTCAAAATTCCTATATCGCTTAATGGACATGGATTATTAGGCACTAGTTTACGGACTATGCTATATCAAGAGTAACCCCTTTGTCAACTGTTGACGGCCCCTTAATCAGGCTAAAGTTGACAATAGCTCACCCTAAACCCCAAACCCTTAACCCTGAACCCTAAACCCAACAATAAAGCCACTAGTGACAGTAGCTCGTGTGATGTTCTACTCGGCCTCACTGCATCATCGACGGAGTGGCCGTCCGAGAACAGAGGATAGATGACATGCTGAGAGAAATGCACCTGCAATGGCTTAGGGTGTAAGGTTTAGGTTGGATACTGCCCCCATTCAGTAACAGTTGGATAATAAATATAATATGGTTATATATAGCCCTTAATAGGATGCCTAATATAGACTGTTACTGGGTCAGGGTGTAAGGTTTAGGGTTTAGGGTTGGGGTTCCCGAAAATTGGAGATCCATCTTTTGGGCGTCTATCATTCTGAGGTATGGAAAGGGATTTTGGGAATACCAACGTCCGAAACGTAAGAATCCTTGATGCATTTGCTCCCGAACTGTGGCACCTCCAGTGGAGAGATTTCAATCCGCTGGACTTTTGGCGGGCCTCCGAAAGAACGGGCGTTTCCACAAGCAAACGCAGCTCAGAAAGATGTCAGCACGCCCAAGACTGCCCAAGACTGCATGGCTGGTACGTTGCTGCCCTAACAGTAACAGAGTTACTGGTAGTCCAGACAGGGAGCACTCCAAAACGTCTTTGAGCGGTATGAGACATTTTCTCTGGTCGGCACTGCAACGTCTGGCATGATGGAATGGGCCAGTCTCTGACAGCCATGTTAGCCGTCCGTCTGGGCCTTCCTCAATTCCATGCAGCATTTACCAGATTTACCACCTCGGCCTAAGCTTCAAGACCAGGTCCCCGCCCAATGAGGATATAGACAAGAACCATGTTCCCAGCATTCCGATTCCGGACTAAAGACTAATCTACAATGTACAGTAGGGGGCCTCGTTGTAATTGTAGGGGAAGGGGACTGGGCCTTCCTGGCGGTCTAATGACAACTCTTCGCTCAAGGCCCGCTTTTGGCCACGTCCGGGTCGGGATTTCCTAACTTTGGGCGATCCTACAGCCATGCCCACGGCGGTGGGACGTCCTTTGCGACCCACCCTACACCCTGAATCCCAGACCCTAAAACGGAGATCCACCCTAAACCCTAAATCTCAAAGATCATATCTCCCTATAGCCTAACCCCCTACAACTCAGTTTCAAGGTACCCCTAATTTTCGGAAAGTCCCAATTCCTGTCGGGAGCCGCGGCTCCCCACCTGCCGTACTGAGGAACTGCCAGCATCACCTTGGGAGTTGAAGAGGCATTCAAAGAATTGAGAAGGTTTAGGGTTTAGAGTTTAGGGTTTAAGGTTTAGCGTTTCGGGGTGTAGGGTTTAGGGTTCAGGGGTTTAGGGGCTAGTGTTCGGGGCTTTCCCAAGCAGGTACCTTTAAACGGGTTTAGGAGGTTATATGAAAGGCACAGAAGGCTATATGGGGATACGAGAAATGAGGGTTCGGGTTTAGAGATAAGGTTAAGGACAGCTGACGTGGCATTCTGTTCATGGGGTTCTTCATGGAGTGTGTCATATTGCAGCCTTATAGATACTGGGTTATTGTGAAGGAACTTAAATTCAGTTACCATAATGGGTGTATATATCTCGAGTAGATAATAGGGTTTCCCCAATATAGCAACTTATTAAATTGGGTAACAGGAACCCAGTACAAGGGAGACATCCTCTCCCTCCGTGTGTCAGTAGAAGCCCAGCAGCAGCTTTTTAAAACCCTTACCTGGGTTGCTCACAAATCTAGAGGCAACCTTTGGTATCCCTACGTTCAATATCATGCCGAAAATGTTCGAGCACAAACATCACAACCCAATTTCAGGCTTCCCACCTGCAAGTTCTGGAGGGTCATCTTCCAGCGCAGGTTCTGCTCTTGACCGATCTTTCGGGGTTTTGGCTTCCTTGGAATCTTTGTCCCGTGAAGACATGACCGCTCTGCTTTTGGCAGCTTTCTTCTTTGGCTTCTTTCGCTTGCCTTTGGCATCTTCAGCATCTGACATCTCTGGTGCATTGGAGCCAGCAGCGTTGGAATCCTCGCCCGGGTCTCGGCGAGATGCCTTTCTCATTGCGTTCATTGCGTTGCGTGCTGACTTGTCTTTGTTCTCTCTCCGCCTGTCCTCTTCCATGTTGACATCCTCCGAATCCATTTTGGCACGCCCATCGCTCCTGGCCGGCTTCTTCTTTTTCTGTGGCTTCTCTCTTTGCTTCACCGCCTTCCGGGCTGCCCGCTTCTTGCGTCGCAGGGCAGCTGCACCATCATCCTCAGAATCAGAGACGTCGTCCGAGTTGCCATCATCTGGAAAGAGACCTTGAAGCTCCTTGCACACAAGCATTACCTTTCCCTGGTCTGGGTCGCAGAAGTCCAGAATCGCATCGCAAACCATGTAGCCTCGGATGTATAGCTTACCTTTAAAACCCCGAAGCCTAAATCCTAACATTGTAGTTTCCATTCTATTTTCCATTATCCCTATATAACCCCTAAATAACCTTTGTAGAACCCCTCTTATTATCAACATATAACCCTCAACCCTAAACCCTAGGTGTTGCTATCAGGGATCCGAGTCACCCATCTCCTCCAGGTGTCGGGTTGTGAAATGTTGCTCACCCAGTGGGCCAAAGTCTGCACCACAGAAGGATGCCTCCACCAGGCGCAAGTACATTACGAAACCATGGGGGGGTTTAGGGTTTAAAACAAAAGGATGCCTCTACCAGGTAAGTACATTACGAAGCCGTAGTGTATATATATATATAGAGAGATAGCAAAAATCAAAACAACATTCAAGCTAACAATCATAGTAACTGCAGGGAGATATAGGCTAGGTCATAGCCTTCCCGAAGCCCTAAACCCTAATCCGAAACCTTATGACTTCAACAATTTCCTACCTGGTGCCTCCAAAGCGTACGTAGGAATCTATCACTAACTAACCCTTCAACGTAGCCCTAGACCTTAAAAGCTAAAACCCTAAGCCCTGTTTGAGGCAAAAACCCTAAACCCTAAACTTTCCTAAACCCTAATTTTCCTACCGGGTGCCTCCAATGTGTAGGAATTCACCACGCCTAGCTCTTTGTATGCGACAACCCGAGCAGTGGACTCCTTGCTCCTGGGATAGACTCAGGGTACCTACGTAAGGTTTATGGCTTAGGGTTCGGGGTTTAGGGTTTAAGGTTGATGAGATTTGATTTGTCATGTTTTTTTAGGGAACATAGAAAGGAGCAGGGTCCATCAGAATCAAAAACTATTCCTGGAATATCACAGGCTCTTCTGGATTTTGAAGCAGCAGTCATCGAAACTGAAACAGTCTGAGCTTCGGCAAAGAAGCCCAGGGAAAATCTTTTCGCGAAGCCCATTGCTCTCACTGTTCCCATACATGAACACATTTTTCTTGCGGCTGTGCCCGTGGATATCCACGTACAAGATGACATCTCTGTCGTCTAGCAAGTGGCGGAACATGCCTGAGTTGCTGTTAAGGAACTTGCTTTAAGTTAATATATTAGAGAAACCCCATTATTTACTGTATATATATATATATAAAAACTCATAACCCTAAACCCTAAACCCCTGAACCCTGAACCCTAAAACCCTAAAACCCTAAACCCATTATTGTAACTTAACTTTAAGTTCCTTCACAGCAACCCAGATGCTTTTTGTGAAAAAGATGGTGGGGTGCATCTTGCGGCTCGGCTCGTCCCAGAGGCGGTTTAGGTCCTGGCCAGCCAAAGAACACCGATAGTTCCCAACAATGACGCCATCCTGGGCTGCTGTTAAGGAACTTAATTGAAGTGATTCTATTGGGGACGCCCATAAAATGGAGAATCAACTGGACAAGAAAATGGAAACTGTGGGAATATAGGGATTTAAGGAACTTATCTTAAGTTATCATATTGGGGCAACCCGACTATTTACTACACATACCCACTATGTAACTTAATTTCAGTTCCTCAACAGCAAGCCAGCATCTGGGTTCAGCATCGGAACAATCTTGAAGACAAAGTTGTCTCGCAGGATCCTGGCGTCTACCGATGCCCCGGTCAGGTAATCCAGGATACCTGGTAGTTTCCATTGGGACTCCAATAAAGGACCCCATATACCACAATCCTCATTATTACTTATGGGTACCCCCAAAAAGGCCGCCTAAACCCCAACCCCCAAACCCTGAAGCCTAAACCCTAAACCCCTAATTTTGGGAAGCTCTCACCTTTCATGACCCAGGAAGCATTTGACTCTCCAGGGTGAACGCGAGCTGTGATGACCACAGCCCTCCTGGCCTTCAGGCCGAATCTCCCAAGAAAGCTAAGCTTTAGGGTTTAGGGGTTTAGGGTTTAGGCGTTAGGGGTCAGGGGCTAGGGTTTAGGGTTTAGGGGTTAGGGGTTAGGAGGTAGGGTTTGGGGTTTAGGATTTAGGGATTCAGGGTTCCCGTCCTTCAAGGCGGCCGGATCTCCACAGAAAGAAGTGATCGTGATAAGATCACAGGCGTTCCCTGCTAGTGTGTCGCACAGCTTCCTCCGCCGAAGACGTCGGACCATGTTCGGGTCCTTCTCCAGTGCCCGCAGATCTAATTGAAGGTCAGTGTAGGTATAAGGATAGCAATGCGAGAAGTAAACTTCATCGCAGTCGTGCTCAAAGGTTACCGTAAAAGTCAGCGTGTAATAGTTGGCGCCCTTCTGCCTGCGCAGGCCATTCTGGTAGTAGGCTATCCTGTCACCACAACGCGCCCAGCCAATGCCTTTGGTGGCTGCATCGATGGAGGAATACCGAAGTGGCCGCATTCCCTCGTTGTAGACGGACGTTGGCTTGACCATATTCAGAATGTTGAAGCGGTATTCTGGCCCCTTGCGCGTATTGCCCACCCGGAAGAAGTACCATTGCGTGTGCGACTTCGTGTTGTAGTCAGGATTCAGAATAAGGTCATACCTGGGGCTAAGCCCCCGCCCACTACAAGGCATAGTGGTAATTATGTTGGGGTCCGCATATATATATATATATATACATATCTCTCTCTCTCTCTCTCCCTAAAACCCTAAACCCTAAATAGTAGCTTCCATTTTCTTCTCCATTATACCAATATTACCCCTATTGCAAGAAGGACTCCTACAAAACTTCTATTGCTGGGTAAGGGCCTCACCCAAATCATCTTTGAGCATATCTAAGATGCACTGTAAGTGCCGTGTGAGGGGCTCTCAAAAAGGCCGGTCAGGGATAACAAGAAAATGAGGGTTATATAGGGTTATTCTGAGAAAATCAAACTCATACTAATTGTATTGAACCCCTATCTAAACCCTAAACCCTATATAACCACTATATTATAACCCCTACACCCCTGATGAAACTCCGAGACACTCAAACTCATACGCCTGAACGGCGCGACGAAGGTTGCCGCTTTCAAACCGGCTCTCAAATACCAGTGTTCGGTCCTCCGGGCCTGCACAAAGAGGGTTTAGGGTTTAGGGGGTTTCCCAAAATTAGGGGTACCATATAGAGGTATATGGGGTTCAGGGTAGGGATCATTGAGATGGTCGAAAAGAAAACGGAAACTACTATTTAGGGTAAAGGGTTGGGGGGGGGGGGGGTTGGTTCCCAAAGCCTCCAAAACCATTGAAAATATCATAATTCCTATTTGTTTTTTTGGTTGTTGGACCTCCAAAACCATTGAAAATATCAAAATTCGTATGTGTTTTTGGGTATTTGGACACCCAGAACTCTTGAAAATAGGAGAAATCCTATAGTTTGTTCGGTATTTGGACCTCCAAAACAATTGAAAACTATCAAAAAATCCTATGTGCTTTTTTGTATGTGGACCATTTTGGGGGTCCCCAGAATAAGGATTAAAGTAGTTTGGGGTCTATATCGTGGTCCCACTATTTTGGGGAACCACGATTTAAATGTGGGTTGAAGGGAATATTACCCCAGGAGTGGCGAATCAAATGGAGAACAAATGGAAAACAAACTTGAAACTGTGATTATACATAGGCTTCTAGGGATTAGAGATTAGGGATACCTTTTTGGGCGTCCCTATAATAAGGAATAACGTATTTCGGTGTCTATGTTGGGATCCACCCGTTCAAGGAATCTACCACTTGATCATGTGGAAATTGCCAAGAAGTCAGGGTTGCTTCTTGGGGATCGCAAAAACAAATTTTGGGGCATAATAGAAGGATCCCGTTTCTGGAAAGACCCACCTGTTCTCTTTGCTCTTGAGCTACTCATGCCGGATTGTTACTCTTGTGCATAACAAGAGAAGCATATATGAACACCAGTTTCCGTGTATTTTTCCACCTTCCTTATTCTGCATTATTGCTAGGGGTAATTATTCCTAAGCTCTATAGAGTCCGCATATGACCCGAGGACTACAGTTTTAATATTCCTTAATGGGGTTCCCATTATCCACCTGTAGGTCCCCCCAGCCTAATTTTAGTCCTTAAACTTAAACCCTAAACCCCAAACCGAAAAAGCCTAAACCTAACTTTATTCCGTAGCTCATCTCCAGAGCTCTGGCGAGCTAAATGCGAAAGGTCCTGTTGGCGTGTAGTATGGCGTCACAAGCAGGGCCGGCCCACTTGGTGTCGTCCCCCGAGGATCCTTCAGGGTTCGGGGTTCAGGGTTTAGGGTTTGGTGCTTAGGTTGTTTTCTAGGGTGTAGGGTTTGGGGTTTAATTGTCTTTGTGTTTTTTCGCTTCAGCGTTTAGGGTTTAGGGTTTGGGTCAGGGAAACTCAGCAAGCAGGTTGATACAAGTAATAAAGACCCCCCGACCCTCCAATTGAGGGGGTTCCATGGTCATGGGCAAGCAAGGGAACCTGCATCGATGCGCAAACCGGAGCTCAACAACATAACCCTAAACCCTAAACCCTAAACCCCTAAACCCCTAAACCCCTAAACCCCTAAACTCCTAAACCCCTAAACCCCTTAAACCCTAAACCCTAAACCCACCTAGCATCAGAAACCCAGAGTCTAAATCCAGGTTTAACCCATGTTCGAACCCAAGTAGAACCCATCTTCAAACCCAAGTTTAAACCAAGGTGTAACCCAAGTTTGCAACCAGATTAGAATTCGGGTTCCAAACCTGGGTTCGAACCAAGCGCAACAACCTAAACCCTAAACCCTATATATCCCCATTATAGTCGTTTCCATTTTATTTTCCATTATCCCAATATAGCCCTAGACCCTAAACCCTATATACCCCCATTTTAGTAGTTTCTTTTTTCTTTTCCATTATCCCAAAAAAAAACAATATAACCCCAAACCTGAATCTGCCTGCGCAGAAGTCGATATGGCAGGCACGAAGGCTGTGGGCTCAATCTGGTTTGGGTCACCAACGCTGTCGTACACAATACGGTTCCGCACGTTCTCCGGACGAGAAATTCTGTCCGCCTCAGCCCTGACTATGTCATCAAAGAGGCTCTCCGGCGCGATGTACAGAAGCTCTGCCTCCTCAGGCACCGCTCTGATGAACGACGGCGTTGCAGCCATCATTGGCACAGCAATCCCAGTCTTTGGGGGCAAGTTCTGATCAGGATAAGTATCTTGGAAGGGGAATTGGAGCGGAGAAGCAGCGTCGTCATGGTGGACATCGGGGCCGTCTACAGGGGCGGCAAACACGGCCGGGCCGGGAGGCGTCTCAGCAGCCAAGCCAACTTGTTCGATTTCGGGCCCAGGTTCCGTTTCCAAATCTACCCCGGCCAGTAGCAGTATCTCATCCTTAGCAGTTTTGTAGGTAAACTGAAGCAAAAGATGATCTGTAATTTGCAGGAAGCACGTCTTATCCTGCCTATAGAAAACTCGTGTGACCAGACTTTGGTGTAGATGGCTAGCCTTTTAATTGTCAACACCAGGATCCTTCACACCAACCTCCTCCTGATCAACGTCATCCGGATCTTCGAAGGCGTCCATGTCCTCCACCTCCTTCGCAGACAGTCATAATTGTGTGGACCCGGGAGCCAAGCTACTTGCCCGTAAAGACCACCGCCAGCACAACAAACGAAGAAACAACAACGGCCCCAACGACATGAAAAAGAAACATAGCTATAGACGTCGACGACGCAAGCAGCAAGAACAAACACGACAACAACATCGCTATGGGTAGCTCGTCGTCATCATCAACAACAACAACATCACAAGCATCGTGGTCAGTATCGTCACCATGGTCACCATCATCCTCATCCTCATCTTCATCATCATCCCAATCCATCCTCATCATCATCATCATCATCATCACACAGTTCTCAGAAAAAGCACCGACAGTACTTGCCACAGCAGCCGCAGCGGGCTTAGCATCAGCAGCACCGGTTTCACAGGCAGCGACGCCTCGTCCATCTGGTCGTCGCTCTTGAGCGATTCTTCACTACACGCATCAGCGTCAGACAAGCGCTCACTTTGCTCCCCATCACCATCCTTGCCATTCAATCGTACCAGAAAAGAACCCTTTCAGGCATGGGGCATGTATTGATATACAGCCCGCTCACGTACAAATCAAAGAAGATCTTCGACTCCATGACAGCTCAAAGCTGAAACGTAAAGCGAGCTATAGTCAAACTCCTAGCATCCCCCTTAAAAAAGCCCTCGTCCCCTCTATAGTCCCCTACAAAACCCCTTTTCAAGAGTTTAGACTTAGACTAAAGTGGTTTAGGATTTAGGCTTTTCTATAGTCTAAATTGTCGAAATTACCGCCCAATAATGGGGAATCACATGGGAACGAAAATGGAAAATGAAATGGAAAGCCAAAGTCCTCCGCATAATGGAGAATCAAATGGAAAAGAAACTGGAAAATGACATGGATACCGGGAGTATAGGGTAGTTTATAGGGATTAGGGTTTAATGTGAGCTATATTCTAAACTCCAGGGTATGATATATGTACCCTATACAATCCCCAATATAACCCCCCTTTAA
>CAJNIZ010029225.1:36467-50005 GCA_905231905.1 Symbiodinium pilosum | reverse complement strand
CCCCCTTAAGGGGTTATATAGGTAGGATATTGAGTTATATAGGGGTTATATTGGGATAATGGAAAAGAAAATGGAAACTACTATGTAGGGTTTAGGGTTTAAGGGTTAGGGTTTGGGGTTTTGAGATTTAGGGCCTAGGGTTCTGGGATAAGTGTTTAGAGTTTGATGTATTTAGGGTTTAGAGTACAGGGTTTAGGGGTTAGGGCACAAGTGCAGGCTGCGTTTCTATCAGCGACACTACCAGCATCCGTCGGAAATATTGCAGGCTCTTCTGATTGATACCCGCCTTTGCTATCGCCTTCAAGGATCTTCACAGGGTCAGGGCTTGCCATAGCTGCGGGGGCCGGAGTATCCAAGTGTGTTCACCAAGCGCTGCAGCATTCTTGCTGGACCGAAGGCTCCATAACAGGGAGCTGATTAGGGTTTAGGGTTTAGGGTTTAGGAGGCTGTAAGTAGGAAGGAATGGAAAAGAACATCGAAACTACTACATTTTTCTATGTTTTTGGGCTTAGGAATGGGATATGGAATGGAAACTACTTTTCTACCTGTGTTGTTGATGCTTCCTGCTAACCTTTGCCACTGTACATACGCATACTATGTGAACTGTTTTCTTGTGGTTCTAATACTACTGCTAAAACATAATCAGACGAGCAGACATGGCAAAATATAAGAATGCAAATAATTGCTGGACACTAACCTTGAACACTACACCTGAACACTAAACCGACACGGACCTCGGCTTTGCACAAGCCAACGACATCAGCGTCAGCAACTCATCAAGCACAGCCTCCCTGCTAGTCAATATTATTGCTGATGTCACTATTATCATTACCATTGCGATGATCATCATTGTTATCACAAATCTTATCATTAGTATTATGGGTTTTACTCGAATATACACATCTTCCGTTACGTCCTGTCAAAGGGTCAGGAGAATCTGCAAAGCGTTGATTCACATACTTAGAGGCCATGCTGGGATGTGCCTTGCAACAGGTGCTTGGTTGCTTCGTCTGCCACGATGACCTGTCAGCAGACAGGTCTCGCAGGTTCTGACCCACCCCAAGCTTCACTTCTGAAAGGTGCAGCTGGTGCGGTTTCCCGGGCCTCGATGTTCGGCATACGCTTCTACCAAATCCAAACTTATAAGAGCAGCATGTAGGACTAGGCTTGTATGCTACTCAACCTATTTCTTCGAGCTCTGGCTGCACAAACTCAAACTAGCAAGGTTCCCCATCCAGAAAGTTGGTCACGCCCTGCGCAGCTTGAGCCACGCCGCAGTCGTTGGGCGCTTTGCCGCTGTTCCAACCGCATGCCAATGACTGCACAAGCTCCGGTCCAGCAGCGGCATAAAATCCAATCTGGCACTTTTGCCGTGTCAAGCATTGCCAGAGACCCTCCCCTGTTGGTATGGTCACCGCATCATGCGACGACTCCCACACCACGCGCCGAATGCCACCACTAGCCTACTGCGGCCATTAAGCCTGCAATGCTTTGGCGCAAATGCACCTAGGCAGCTTCTGTGCGATATTGGTTGCAATTGTGCTGTCACGTCCGTGAACAAGCTTCTGGCTATCAGTTTAGACGTTCCAAGCTTCCTATTAGCACACACATATGCCGGAAGCCTGTCCCACGGAGAAAGCAGCAGAAATTCTGCAAACGTGGAGTGCCAGCACCCTGCCCCGGTCTTCCACTAACAATGCATATCTGTATCTAATATCCTAACCAAAACCACCAGAACGGGAAAGCGGGAACACCTGGCACTGCAAGCCCGGTCACCTGATAAGGTAACCGAGCGGCTGTAAAGTCAAAATATGTATTTCCTGTGCAAGCACAGGGGAGCCGGACGCAACGCGTCAGGTCACGATGCGCCAGATGTCTGGCACTGGCAGACTGTATTTTCAAAAATACAGTCCCATGAATTTAAATCCGGTCAGACGCTACCGTGCAAGACCTCCATACCTCTTCGCTGCAAAGCTGATTCTCATCACTCCTGCATGCGGAGGTCTTGCAGCGCCTGGAGCAGCCGCGACCGGCTACCCTCCTCACACCGCCTTACAACCATGGCCACCAAGTTTGCGAAGTTGATCCGGCGCAGGCGATGCATCAGCTGCTTCAGGCTTGCCCTTCCGATGCCCTTGGACCTGGAGTTCGATGTCGCGTCTTCAATGGGCACTTCGGTTCCGAGTATGTCCAAGAGAGCATCAGCCTTAAGCAACGAGTGTGCAGCCTTCTCCTGTAGCAATTCTAGCATCAAGGCAAGGAATTGGGATGGGGGCATCTGCTCCAGCGTGCTTCGGCACCACCTGTCCAGATTCGGAACTTGTTTGTGTGGAAGGTGGCAGTGGGCACACTGCGTGCCTTGAGGACAAGGCCTGCCTGCCACAACGTGGCAGCAAGGCCGCTTGCAGAGGTTTGGATGCCCAATGCTGCCCTCACTTGCCCAAACCCCCAAATTGGCCTCAGCTGGAGGAGGGACAACCATTCCTATGCCGGGGAGCAAGGTGTTCACGTAGGATTCCGTCTCTGTCTGATCCTCCGCAACCTCGGGGCCCACCAGCGAGCTCCAGCCACGACTGGGAGGAGCACTGCTGGCGCGCAACGCAGCCCCTTTTGCCGCGATGACCTTTTCCTCGCTCTCCAGCAACACATCCAAAAACGTGAAACGGCAAGTCAGCTGCATGAGATGGTACAAGCGAGCTAAATTGCAGCAAGCTCCCCACACACCAGTCTGCTTGAGCCCTGCTGAAGTGGCAGGAGGTGTGAATCAGTAGTTTGCCTGAATCATGATGAAGCCAAACAAGCCAAAGGCATGCGCAACTGCACATTTGAAAAGTTTGACCTAAGTGCCGTTGAATGTGGAGACTTTGTTTTCGACAATGCTAAGGGAGGCGTCAAGCGATCTATGTCTTCCGTCTACGCTTGCCATAGAATCTCGCCAGCGCCGCTCCAACACCTTAGCCCATGTGCTTGGCGTTGCGTTGGGCTGAGGCCAAGTCATTGCGTGCGGTAGGGGCCCAAATAGTTACCAATGTCATACTAAGGCCTATTTGAGGTACCCTGCACCATACTTCAAAATATTGGCTGAACCCTAAACCCTAAACCCTAAACCCTAAACCCTAATTATTTAGGCCCCTGTACTAGAGACTGTGTCTGAGGCCCAGGGGTGCTGCTCGGCCAGACTGCGCAAGCAGCACAAAAGAGAATCCATCTACGCAGCCGCGGCTGTGGTTTTGAGAAGGGAATGGAATGGATGTCTATATAGCCCCTACATAACCACCCATACACTGGTAATTTCCATCTTCCTTTTGCAATCTCTAGAAACCCTAAACCCTAAACCCAAAAATAAATTTCATGTTTCGTCCACGCCTCCATTCCCCTCTCACAACCAGCAAGGCTGCACACAAATGAGGTTGCGCACATCCGGAGCCTCTGGCTTGCTGGGGACAGCACCTGACAGTGTCTAATAAGTCGTCCCAATGTACTGAAAGGAGCTCTAGGGGATATATGGGGATACACAGATGGGGAATTCCATGCTGTATACGTTTTGGGGTTTAGATTAGGTGATTAGGTTTTCAAAAACCAGGGCCCCCATTTGGAAGGCCAAATAATGGGAGCACAATATATTTGGGCCTCTAGTGGGGGTAATGTGAGTTCATGAGCCCTACCTAAACCTCGTGCTCACGTGCTTGCGGATTTGTCGCAATGCCAAGCATTGCAAATGACAGTATGGGATGCTGGGCTTTTCCAAGCTCGAGCATGCCCACCCCGTGTGGCGGCGTTTCTTGCTATGTGCACCTTTCGGGCATCACTCGTTTACGTTGTGCTAATTGGGGTGCGTGTGGCACCCTGGCGGGTTCTCTTTGCTAGAAATCGATTATGCTTTTACATGTCGTTGGGTGTGGTTGGTTCCCTCAATTCGGCATTGTGGATGGATGTTGCTAGGCAGGGGCCCTGTAAGGGAGTTAAGGTGAAAGCGTTGTGGGTTCATGAAACTCAGTACCCAGAGCCTATACTGCATCGGCAAGCACTCACGTGTTAGCTTGTGACGTTTGCCCAGGCGCTGCCTTCTTTGCTTCAGTACAGCAACTGTTCCTGGAAAGTCCAAAACGTACCAGCCTTGCGCCTCGTAAAGTTCCAGCACTGCGGTTTCGTCCGAAGTTGCCCCATGAAACATGTCTGGTACAGAACATGTAGAGATCTGATGGTTCTGCCTGCACGATCCGTAGCTGACGCAGCTTCTGCGTTTTCCAAATAACTTTATCAAAGAGAAAAACCTTGTTGAACGAAAATAGACGTTAATTTAGAAACGCGATCGCGGCGAGCTGTGCGCGAAACTCAAGAAACATGCGCGACACGTTCTCCACCCATTGGTTCTTGGACTTCACACACGATCTGCACACGATCCATAGCTAGCGCAGTTTCGACGCTTTTCAGAGTGGTGTAAAACAAAAACTTTGTAAACATACATACTTTTTGTGAAACGTGGCAAGCCGTGCCCGAAAGCAGGAAACGTGCGTGACAGACCATTAGAAGAGATATGTGTGGCCATACAGATTCTTGCTTAAAGCTTGTTATGCGGCCCAAAGGACTCCTCTGGAAAGTCTGCTCAGGTATCCTAAGCCGCAGCAGGCTTTTGCAGAGTCACGGCGATTCCACAGGCAGAATCGGTAAGTGAAAACTAACTTATGATTCCGAGTTCTTGTCTGTAGTCTTGTCTCCAAGTGGATGCTTCAAAACTGTCCGAGGGACCGCATGCATAAACCCTCGACGCCAAATCATAGCGTGCCTGCACCCTAAGCCCTTAGCCCTAAAGCCCAAACCTTAACCCTAAACCCGACACACCAAACCCTAAACCCTAAACCCACACCCCAAACCCTAAACCCTAAACGCAGAAGTGCCTGCACCACTCTCAGCTTCACCCTCATCATCCTCATCATCCTCTTGGTCTGAATCGCCCTCATCAGCATCCTGCAGAAGCCATGCCTGGGGTCCTGCCCCTCTGGGGCTTGGAGTTCGGGGTTTAGGGCTCATAGATTTAGGCTTTGGGATTAGGGCTTGGGGTTTAGGGATTAGGACTAACAGCTTAAAATAGGGGGTCATGTGAGGGGTTATAATATACATAACTATATTATACATATCATCCAACTGTTCATGACTGGGGGGCAGTATTCAATCCATGCCTTCTTCAAAACGAACACGGAAGCTGATACGGCCCTTTTTTATGGACACTAGTCACTAATCTTTGTAGGGCCTTTTTTTGGGCTTCCATGTTAACTACGAGAATTACTACTAGTATTGCTACTACTGGTAGTATTACTGTTACTGTTCTCATTATTACTATTACCCTCGCTTGTTTGGGGGAGCGTGCTCGCCAGGTGTTCAAACTTTCAACTGGCATGAGCGGTCCTCACCGTGCTGTGCTCTGTCTTTGGCCTTTTGCCTCGTGGAAACAAAACCATGGGGGAAGCCACAAGTTACTGGGTTTAGGGTTTAGGGTTTAGGGCTGCCACGGAACTTGACTTCAGTTCCTGGAATATGAATATATGCTAAATGCGTTGCCCATACTGGCAACTTAATTTCAGTTAACAGCTTGTACAGCCTGCATAACTCTAGCTTCCACATCATTATCCACTTGATTTTCCATTTCATTCTGACAACCCTATATACCCACATGTAGCCCTATGTCGTCTGTTAAGGGTCTTAATAGGCTATTATCACAGGAGCTTGTACAACCTGCTCCTATCAATAATTTCGTTGAGCTCACCAGGCCTCTGATCAGCCACTTGTTTCAGAGCTTTCCTCTTCATGCGATTTCCCACCTGATTATTCGAAACAGCAGTTTAGGGTTTAGGGCTTATGTATCAGGGTGATTCGGAGTCAGGGTGCAGGGCTTGTGACTGAAAACAGTGTGGTAGGTCTTCGAAATTGCGGCAACTTCTTCGGCGTCCCAACGTAGTACCCCATAATACCCCATTATGTTGACAACCATTCACCTGCGCAAAAGAAGCAATCATCTGATTCCTCCATTTCCCCGAGCCTTGTTTTTGCCACGCTTCTTGTTCGCCTGTTTCTTGTTCTTGGCGGCCTCGGTATTGGCAGCCATGGGAGCACAGTCTCTTCGCGACGCCCTGGAATTCCAACTTTTCCACCCTACCATGCAGCCAGAAGTTCCTGGCGTGCCACTCCAGCCTCCCCAAAAAATCTCTACAAATGACAACCGTCCGCAGCCTAAAACACCGGCAGACTCTGACAGAAGCTCTGAGTAGATAAGACCAACACAATCACCTAAAAGACCAAGAATGCTTGACCCTAAACCCTAAGACCCTGAAACACAAGAGACAAGACTTGAAACTTTGAAGACGACTGCGCAGAAAAAACAAGGTCTGGCAAAAGGCCTTGAGGACACGCAGAAATGCCCTCCTACTAAGGGAAAGATTAAGGGCTTACTGCTTGTGATCGAATTTGAGCTATAGTCTAAACTCCTAATATCCGCCTTAACAACCCATATCATACTCCCCAATACAATCCCCTAAATAACCCTAGACCCTAAACCCCTGCAAGTTTAGACTATAGCTCACTCTGTAAGGGCAAAGTGAGCCATGTAGAAGAGGGTTCCCCGATTGTATTCATGAATATTATTACTACTATCCTGTTATTTCTACTACTATTGATATTACTCTTGTTATTACTATGATTATTCTTCCATGAGATGTGCATGGAGCCCTAAGCCCTGAAGCCATAAAACCCTAAACAGTGGCTCTCCCAGAGAAACCTCTACGGACCCCCCACGTGAATTTTAGCATACCAGCCAGTTTGCTGACGGCAAAACCATGAAGGGATATGCTCACGCATAGGGGTTATATAGGGACAATGGAAAAGAAAATGGAAGCTACTATTTGGGGTTTGGGGTTAGCCCCTCCGTGTCCATACACAACAGCTCCCTTTCATCTAAGGTTGAAACCATGGGCCCTTAACAATGGAATCCTTTTATACATATACCCCATATGTACCCATCAGGGTCCCTAGAACCTCCCTAAAAGGCCTAAGGGCCCAAGTTAGGGCCCCATACTTCTAACCTTAGATTCTAAGATTATAGTCCCCCTTAAGTAGATAGAACATGGGATGTATGGGGATCTTATTATAATATGCCCAAAGCCATATTCTATCTATTCTGTCTACTTGCGGGGGACTATAAGCCTTTCTCTTTCGTATCAAGCTTCTTCAGCGGCTTCGGCGGCTTCCTTCTTTGCTGACTCCTCCTTCCAAGCCTGAGTCACAGCTCTACAATCCACAGCCTAAACCCTAAATCCTAAACCCTAAACCCTAGATCCTAAACCCTAAATCCTAAACCCTAAATCCTAAATCCTAGACCCTATCGGCCTTGACGACGCCCATGTTGAGCTCGCCTATCTTGTTGGGATTGAGCCTGAAAGATGGAATGGTGGTTTCCCGAAATTCCTGCTACCTTTAAAGGGGTTGTATAGGGTATATAGGGTTTAGAGTAGGGATCATTGGGATAATTGAGAAGAAAATGGAAACTACTATTTAGGGGTTGGGGCTTAGAGGGGTTAGGATACCCTTGGGGTTATGTAGAGGTTATATAGGGGTTATTTAGGTTTAGGGTGAATCGGATGTCCCAAAATCTAGGGGTACCATTTTGGGGGTCCCCATGATAAGGAATATCAAATTTTGGGGTGTATATTTGGGTCCCTGTATTCTGGGAAACTACCATATCTCCAGATCCAAAAAAGTCAGCCACTTGCCATTACACAGATGCTTGGGTTGCCCACATGATGGAATCTGGTTGCAGCTTGTCCAGCAAAGAGTTGACCTCAGGGTTGGCAACTGGGTCAGGGGTATGGTTTAGGGTAGTTTTGGGGCTTGGGGTTCAAGGTTTGCGCACGCTTCCCAAGGAAGTAGCACCACAGATCCAGGGAAAAGGAGAAGGACAACGAATCAAGAAAGGTCCGTACCGAGAATAACGCAAGTATGAGTGTGGAAGTTATATTAGGGGTTGTATGGGGGACGTATTGGGATAATGGAGAATGAAATGGAAACTATTATTCAGGGCTTAGAGATTCCAGAAATGAGGGGTCCTTACAACAAGCAGTACAGTTCGCTGGGGTCTGCGGGCCCCAAGCTACTGAGAGAGATCAAGGGCCCCTACAAGAATGTAATTTTTGCGTCTGGTCCATGATAATTAGAAACACTTGCAAGGAATATCCCAGTTTATAGAAACCCCAGAAAGATGCTGCAAGCCTAACCACAAACCCGCAAACCCTAAATCCCAAAGCCTAAACCCTAAACCCTAAATAGTAGTTTCCATTCATTTTCCATTATCCCAATACAACCCCTACATAACCCCTATATAACCATATATAATCCCTATGACATCCTATGACCCCTATAGTTTCCATTTTCTTTTCCATTATCCCAAAATAACCCGAAAATAACCCCTATACATACCCTATTATTATATAGTAGCTTCCATTTCATTTTCCATGATCCCAATAGATCCCCCGTTAGTTTCCATTTTCTTTTCCAGTATCCCAATCTTCACCCCTGCAACTCGGCTCCTGGCCTCTCGCTCCCGACGCTGAGATTTCGTTTCGAAAGGGTTCACCTGACCATGGCACAAGAGACTCGCCAAAATTTAGGTTTCGGTGTCTAGGGTTTACGGGTTTAGTGGTGTAGGGTTTTAGGGTTTAGGGTTTAGGGGTTTAAGGTTTCGGGTCTGGGTTCAGGGTTTGGGGTTTAGGGGTTTGCGGGCTCCTAAACCCTACCCCTAAACCCTAACCCATCTACTTTGGAGGGTCAGAGGGACTTAGTACGCAGGTTACAAATGGGGGTAACTGGCTCATTACATGGTTCATAGCGACTAAAAGCATACAATGCCCACCCGACCCTCCAACCACCGCGTGCACCTGCAGAGCAAGGACCATTTATACCAGAACCTTTTCCGATATGTTATTTTCCTCAAGTAGGGGACCCCAATAGACCCCAATATACTATGGCCCTTATTATGGGGACCCCCAACAAGGGTACCCCTAATTTTGGGAAACCCCCATATACGGATAGGGGGCAGAGGTGGGCATGAAAAAGAATTTGAACACCCTCATAGATTCCCTCACGTAATCACGACAGAAATGCAAATTGGAACCGCGTGCTTGTAGAAACATAGGGTCCGTCATGTCCCAAACATGTAGAGAGATTGGGGTTCAGGTAGCATCATCATCATCATCATCATCATCAACAGCAGCAGCATGGCTACCACAAGTAGATTGGTATAATTCTGAGTACTGCTGCCGCGGCTGCTGCCACTGCCCATGGTGCTGTTACGCTGCTAGCAGTCCTACTGCTACTACTGCTGCCCCTTGTTCTCTGGCTGCTGCTACTACTGCTGCTACTATTAGAGTCCCCTTAAGTAGATAGAATATGGGGTATATGGGGTCTTATTATAATATACCCAAAGCCACATTCTATCTTCTTAAGGGGGACTATACTCCTTCTTGTCGTAAAACATGAAAAAGACACAGCCAAAGCTATCCCCGCAGCCTCGAAGGAGTCAAAGTTCGCTTTGCCAGCGCCTGGCACTATGAGACCTCAGAAGCCACCAGGCCGACAATCACCAGGATTTAGGGTTTAGGGTTTAGGGTTTATGGTTTACAACATGGCCAATGATTTTGCTCTTGCTAGGTTATTTCTGGGACATTCTCTAGTGGTAGTATGTGGGACATGCTCTGCATGGTGTATTCCATGCTGAAAGTTCTACGCGACATACAGCCAGATTGATTCGAACAATAGTCAGCGTCCCAAGCATCCAACTCCCGAATCCGTCTGAATGACCGACGCAGCACACGTCCTGCCAAACAGCAGGCGAATGCTACTTGCAAAGGCACTCATAGTGCCTTGCATTTTCTGTGTGTCCTTCATCAATGTTTGATCTTTGTCGGCACAGGACATAGCAAGGACCATGTTGAAAAGGGTTACTCCGTCAACCTCACCTGTACTCTGAGGACTATGTCTCAAATCACTGATCTTGCGGACAATACCCTAAACCTTCTTCCCGTCAGACCAGCATACTCAAAGACCTGCTGTTTGGAGGTTTAAGCTTTCGTACTTGGTCTTGCAAGAAAATCCTGAAACATGCTGGTGGTCTTCGGATTTGGGGTTTGAGCGATTGAAATGGTGCACTGCGCCACAAAAGATGAGCATTGGCAGAAGGGCCATTCACTGTCAGCGTGAGTGAAGCGGAGCAGCTGAGAGCAAAGATTCTCTGGTGAATGAAAATGACATGAGTATGAAAAGTACAGCAGCAAGTGTAATTCACCCAAACAAATTACAGAATAGGCTGTGATACTAAAAAATCAAACGCCTCCAAAGCAGCGCTCAGAATTAAGAGCTTCCAAAACAGGGATCCTTTAGGTGGACCCCCCACCCAGTAATAGTAACTATAGGGGATAATAGGGATCATATTAGGGTCCTCTTATATTCCTATTATACCACTATTACAGGGTGGGGGGGTCCTCCAAGGGATCCTTTTTTCTTTCAAGGCAACAGACTCGGGTTGACAAGCTGGACGGCGCCGGTTGGGGCATCATGCTCATACCGTACATGCAGCCTGGCCAAGGTAGGAACACATATTATCATCCCCCAAGCCACCTACATCGGTAGTCAGCTTTTGTTCCAAGAACTTGCTTCGCAAGAAGGCGTAGAACAGGCAATTGAAAGCATTGGAAGTAATTGCAAATGGCGCTGGGAGGGTCTGGAAGAGGTGTCTTAAGGGAGAAGGGCCGAAGTCTTGAGATAGCGCCGGGAGGATCTGGAAAAGGAGTTTAACGGGAGGAGAGCCAGGGTCCCGAGACAGCGCCGGATGGCGCCGGGAGGGTCTGGAAGAGGAGTTTAAACGGAGGAGAGCCAGGGTCCCGAGATCGGGGTCTTGAAGAGGAGTTTAAAAAGAGAAGAGCCGAGGTCCCAAGATGCAGGCGGGCCACGCGTTCGGAGCGGAGTGGAGCGAAACGACTGGGCCGGCCGATCGCAGAACCCCACAGAGAATGCGGGAAAAAAAAGGATTCTCTCGTATAATTCGCAAAACTAAGCACAATGGCAGCACACAAGTCGCACCTGGAGCACCATGTCTGGAGGCTGCTTGTACTTTCTGCGATATTTCGCAGTCGGATGCAGTCGGCATGGATTGCAAGTGGTGCTGCTGAGCCGCGCAGAAACCCCAAAGTTGCGATGCCGTCTTTTGTCCAATCTCCGAAGCTGCTTCCTGACTGTCTTTGACAACCTTTGCCCAAACACGTTTGATTTGTGCCTTGTGTCCGCGCGTGGCACCCATAAGGGCTCTTCGCATCTCAAGCACCAAATGCATATCCTGAACTATGGGGCCAAAGCAGACTCCACGAAGAACAGTACGAAAATACATTGGGCAAGTAAATCCTTTCGAGTCCAGGTCCACGCTGCTTCAAAGTGTCCAAAAGGCGATGCGACTACTCCTTTTGTCACCCAAATCCTTCAAATCCACCAATGCAGAATGATAGAGCACAACGAGAATTGGTAACCACGAATTTGGGAAGAAAACTTGCAGGTTGCGGAACATGCTACCATTGCTATCCCTCTGTTGTGCTTTTGCTGCTACTGCTGTTGCATGGTGCTGCTATTCTCCTATGAACAGGAATTTAGGCAAACTGCACCACGGTGTGCGTGAAGGTCCTCGAACGGTCTGAACCTGACGCATTCGATCATCCGCCCCTTGTACCTGCGAATGCCGGGCTTGTATGCTGTCAGATCTTGATCCAGACTTCTGCAAGACAAAGCCCAAGTCTGACACAAAAAAATTGCAGACCGCTTGCAGCATCTGATGCGGGCACTCTTCGGTGATGTAGGGCCTTTGAGGGCGACTGTTGCTACACAGGCCATTCTTTGCTGACAGAGGCGACCTCATTGGTCTGGCGGTGGCGAACGCATCCTTCCAAACCTGTTGCAGGGGCTGATAAGAGACAGGCTCGGTGTCCGTGTGCCATCGCAATCATGAGCAACCATGTCATTGGCTATGAGAAGAAGAATGCTGCACCAAAAATACTGGGCAACAACACTGCCTACAGCAATAATGTCCACAATAAGATACAATAAGAATCCATGACGGCACCTAATATTCAGGGTTGGTATCATCGAGCCCACTCGACTTCCTGAAGCTGCTGCAGACACAAGGCCTCCAAGCGGCAACCTCCACCAGTTGCCAACAAACCGGTCATGGACCTCTGGGCTTAGGGTTTAGGGTTTAGGGTTTACTCTGATTTGCTCATGCTGCCACACCGAGTGTCAGCCCATTGTCCGTGTCAAGCCTACTACTGCATGCCTGAATTGACCTAAGCTAGTATTGGCAATTATTCAGGATAGTCTTTGTCAACCCCTACATAACCCGAGAATCCACTTCATGTTCCATTTCTTTTCCATTTCATCCGCCATCTTTGGAAAAAGACCCCCTGAACCCTAAACCCTGAAACCTAAATAGTAGCTTCCATGTTTATTTCCATCATCCCTAAGCCCTAAACCCTAAACCCATAACCCCTTTTTAACCCCAATGCAACCTCTATTTTCCCATACAGCCCCTGCACCATCCTGTCCGAGGCCGCAGACACATCCAATGAGTTGATGGCATGGCCGCGTGTCCTGCCATGTCTCGTACATTCGCATCAGGGTTTAGGGTTTAGGGGTTTAGGGTTAGGGTTTAGGGTTTGGGGTTTAGGGTTCGGGGTTTAGGGTTTGGGATTCAAGCTTTAGGACTCAGACTTAGAGTGGAGGGTTTGGGCTTTGGGGATTAGAGTTGGGAGCTTGTCAAAGAGGAGCGGCTAAGGCACCCAAGGGACATATTTGTGTGTAGATATTAGGTGGAAACCCCATATAAAAGTAATAGTGACTATAAGGAATAGTAAGGATTATATTAGGGTCCTCGCATATTCCTATTTTACCACTATTACAGGGTGGGGGGTCCTCCTTATATATATATATATACATATATGGGAACTAGAAGGGGATTGTGGGGGGTGCTCACTTGGGAGCGTATAGAACCCATGTGGTAGGTGCCAGAATTACGGCGACCCCAATATAGGCCATTCTAAATTCCTTATTCCAGGTACCCCAGGAAGGGACCTTCATTTTGGGAAACTATAATCCCTACTATGACGACCGAATAATCCCAGTGTCCATTTCATGTTCCATGTTCTTTTCCGTTTGATTCTCAATTGTTGGGGGAATATCCTCCTAAACCGTGCACCCTAAATAGTACCTTCCATTTCTTAACCATCATCCCTACATAATCCCAACATACAACATAACCCTAAAAAATCCCTACCCAAAATACCTTAAACTAAGCCCAAAACTCTAAAACCTGAGCCCCTGAACCCTAAACCCTAAAACCAAACAATCCTAAACAAACAAAAAAAACAGTGGCCTGTAGCAATGAAGCTCAGTGTAGGTCCGAAGATCCCAAACCTGGCCGGTAAAGAAATCTAAGGTTTAGGGGTTTAGGGGTT
>CAJNIZ010029225.1:13678-27680 GCA_905231905.1 Symbiodinium pilosum | reverse complement strand
CTTAACAGCAACCCAGTAATTACGGATGTCTTGAGGGCCCGTCGGTTCTGGCTTGCTGTCGTCAATCATGCCATCCTTCTTCCACTGGCGGATGTATGCCTAACGAGCCATGGGCCAAAAGGTCGCGTTGCTGATAAGGAACTTAAAATTACATTACCAGGATAGGGACATAGTGTAAATAGTAGGGTTTACTCACCATAGCAACTGAATTTGAATTCCTTAGCAACAAAGCCGCCAACAGGTCTAGAATTCCTAGAGCCTTGTGCGCGCCTCCCATTCGGCTTTGCATTCTGCCAGGAATATCTTCAGAGGATGTCTTTGTTGTTGCTTGATGTGCTTCATCCTGGCAATGCTTCTCAGGAAGCAGGGCTTCGTGCAAAGATGCTCATTCACCAACCCATGTTTCGGGGCCCGCACGAGCCAGCAATGGCCAACTCCGCACCCAACATGGGCACAATGTTCATGGCAGTGAAGGTTGGCATCAAGTGTCTTGCACCCGGCACGTAGGCAGGCTGATCGGGACTGGGCCGCAGCTTGGGGAGAATGCCCCTTACAATCTCGAAGTCGGAGGGATAATCCACGAACCATCGGAAGATTCGGACCTCGGAACCGTAAACCCTAAAAATCCTAAACCGTATAGTCCCCCTTGAGTAGATAGAATATGGAGTATATTGGGATCTTATTTAATATATCCACAGCCATATTCTATCTACTTCAGGGGGACTATAAGCCCTCATAATCCATATATATTCCCCTAGTTTCCATTTCATGTTCCATTTTCTTTTCCATTTGATTCTCCATCCCTAAATAGTAGTTTCCCTTTTCTTTTCCATTATCCCAATATATCCCCGAAATTGCCCCAATGCATACCTACATCCCGCTTTGTAAGCCCTCAACTGACAGCATCAGGGCATCCTAAACCCTAAACCCTAAATCCTTGGCGAGCGGCAGAGCTGACGAAGGATGGTCCCGAGCTAAAGCTGCCGAAGTTCTGAGCTTCAACGAACATTCCTCGGCCATAGAGCTAAAGTCCCCCTGAAGTAGATAGAATGCGGCTTTGGGTATATTATAAAAAGATCCCCATATACCCCATATTCTATCTACTTAAGGGGGACTATAGGGTTTGGGGTTCAGGTCTTAGGGTCGGGGGTCTGGGGTTGGGGTTTGGGGGTAGGACAAAGGAAAATCCGATGGCAAAGAAATGGTCAATGAAATGGAAACAGGAGACATTCTAGGTGTGTCCCAAAATTAGGGTCCCTTTTTAAGGTATACGGTATTATACCCATGGCAAGTATATTCATATAGTGGTATGTATTCTTGGGTCCCTCAATTCATGGAAACTATCAAACACGGAGTTTTCTTCACCAAGACCTCTTCCTCCGGTTCGGTTGGAATGTCGTACTGGGAATTTGATAGTTTGCAACCCCACAACATCAATGTGCCAAGAAAGCGGCCGTTGCAGCATACTGGACGCAACGGGTCCCCGTTGACCCATAAGCCCACCAACTCCTCAAACGCAAGTTCATGGACAGAACACTCACGCCTTCTGCACACCAAAGAAAACTGCGGGCAGCCGGCATCTCCAAAACAGAAATGCGTTCCGTTCCGACTTACTCTTAATAGTACTGTTGCTATGGCTACTACTGCTACGGCTAATGTTACCATTACTGTCACTCTGCTTATTACTAATACTATTACGGCTATTCTTACTTTTATACTAGTATTGTTACTGTAATTTCTGTAAGTTTGGCTGACCCCACAGCATGCAATCCGGAAAACCTGGACAAGTCTGTAGAACATCTTTCATCATGTATACTACATTACCCCTATATAACCCCTATATAATCCCTACATTACCCCTATATAACCTACACCCTAAACCCTAAACCCTAAAGCCCTTTCATCATGTAGTGCGATGTACATCGCTCGGGGCTGCGTCCTTCAACCCCAGCATCTTGTCCTTTTGAGGATCTGGAGTGACTCCCACCTTGGAGGGTTTAGGGTTTAAGGTTGAGGCATAGAGTTTAGGGTTTAGGGTTTAGGGTTTAGGCATAGCGTTTAGGGCTTAGGATTTAGGAATCAGGGTTTAGGGTTTAGAGTTGGTCCCAGTTTCCATGTCATGTTCTTTTTTATCATGTGATTCTCCATCAGAGGGGATCATATCCCTATGACCCTGTATCATCCCTATATAAGCCCCGTAAAACCCTATATAACCCCTATATGATCTCCATATCAGGAACCCCAAAGGTAATGCAGACTTGAACTCCCCTCTCGATTCACCAGGTTCCTGGCTGCTTTCAGGATAACCTGGCACTTTATCTTCTTGCCCTTCTTGGTCTGAGCACCTAAGTTGGCAACAGTAGTAGTCGTAGTCGTAATCCTAGTAGTAGTAGTAGTAGTAGTAGTAGTTGTTGTTGTTGTTGTTGTAGTTGTTGTTGTCGTCGTAGTAATGGCAATAGTAATAGCAGCAGCGCGTAACACAAGCTGACCGACCGGCTGTGATAGAATGGCAATACTAGCGAAGTGATAGCAATAGAGACAGCAACCATAATAGTAATAGGAAGCAAGACATGAATAGTAATAGCTATAGCTATAGGAACTGTAATTGCAATAATAAGTTGGCTCCGTCATGTTCATGGTAAGCCGCATCCATTTGTCAGGCGCTTGATTTCGTCCACCAGGACCTCCATGAGCCCGTAGTAGCCAGCCAGGAAATAGACATCGGTCACCTAATCTTAACTTGGCGGTCAGGCTCTGATTCCTAAACTTTGACTCGGAAACTTTGCCCTTTGGTTCGGAAACCAAGCGAATTCGGAAATCAAAAGCCTTGAATGAGAAACCTTCACACCCTGATTCCCAAAGCAACCTGATTCAGAAGCCAAAAACATTGATTCGGAATCGGTCAACCCCTGATGCGGAAACTTTCAATCCCTGATTCAGGCAAATTCCTCATGAGGAAGAATAGAGGAGTCTGGGTTATGATTCGGAGTCTCAAGTTTACCACCCTCCCCCATTCCCCCCTCACCCCGCCACCCGATCTCTGGGTAGCAAGTCTGGGTTGTTGCAGTGATTACTGTGGGGGTTTAGTAGGAATATAGTATGTAGGCATTATAGAATACTATGGGGATGATATGGGGGTTCTGTAGGGATTACTCTCGGTAATTCGTGATAGTGTCCACGTGAAGGATTGAACGTGTCCCAGTCGTGCATTGAAAGTTTCCGATTCGGGGGGGCAAAGGTTTCTGCATCAGTGATCCATTTTCTCAATCGGGGATAGAAAGTTTCCGAACCAAACTCCAAACCCCTAACCCTAAATCCTAAACCCTTAACCCTAAACCGTGCTGAATCAGGCTTTTCTTTGGCTTGATTGTGATTCTGGGGCTTGCAGGAACGAATCCCTCAAACAAAGGAGCTAAATAGTCAAAATGTCCATTCCTCAAATATTTATTGGGTAATATTAGGGCTATATTGGGGTTATGTGGGGATAATGGAGAATAAAATGGAAACGACTATAACGGGTTATATAGAGTTTATATAGTGCCTACTGACGACCGGGGTGAAACCACAATTGCCGAACTCTAATTAATGTGGCAGATCATGTCCTTTACCATTCCTTCATTCTCTACTAACCACCAGCAAGTTAGGCACGCACTCGGATCATGCGTAGGCTTTCCTTCAAAGCACAATGGATAGCCACCAAGTGGCACCGAAGGCGGTTCTTTGTGAGATCTGTGCATAGCTGCGCTTTTCATCTGTCTTGACCTACAGCAGCGGCTGAAATCACAATCGCACACTAAAACTGTGTCAGAGTGGTCTCGTTGAAAATCGTGTCTTACTAATTTAATCTCATACATGTAAGCACTGGGCACAATGGGCAGACCAGCAATCGAAGCCTGCGGGCCAAGGAAGGTATTTCACGGCGTGGTCGTGCATGAAGACTCTGAACACTCAAGATGCAGCAACTTGCAACAGCCACCAGCCAGTGTGAAGAAGCTGGCCTACAAGGTCGTACATCTTCTGGAAGCCCTGTCATACTGAGCTTGATAGGTCGCAGCTGCAATGCTGACGTCAACATCCCGTCCTCGAGCAAGATGGGGCCAGGCACCGGGTTCTCTAGGTAACCCACCAGCCAAGACATCACTCTCATCCCACAAAGGTTGCCTGGGCTTGGCAGGGGCTGGAAATCTGCAAGTACAGATCTAGGGCTGCTACAGTTGTTACAGGACATCGAGCTCGGCAACCCAAAAACAAAGACACAGCCCTACACGTCCCTCTCACTGCAGAAGCCTAAAAGCTCTAAGTGAGCCAGGGAACGCTTGCGGCACATGACGACCACCTTCTTGCATCGGTGCTCGCAGAGTGTTCGGACCTCAGTCATTATGGAGCAAACCGAAGCTATACCGTTTGCTTTGTTTCCTCAGAGTTCCCCCTGCTCCTGCTCCACCGATTCCTCTTGCAATTACTCTTGCAAGTACTATTACTGTACTCTTCTCCTTCTTGTTATTCTTCTTCATCATCTTCCCAAGCTAGCGTCCCTCCAGTTCACATCCGTCTCATATGCTACTTTAAAAAGCCTAGCTTAGCCAAGGAGGTTCCTGATCTCACTCCCCTAAGCCATACCTTACTGGTGGTAGGGGACAAGAAAATGTAACCCATGTATAATCCATATATACTGTATACTACACCCCTGTTCCCTACCCTCAGCCCCAAACCCTAAACCCTAAACCCCAAACCCTAAACCCTAAACCCTATACCCTGAACCAACAACGTTAACTTCCCTTCCCCAGATTTGCCCACATGTTCCCGTTCACCGGAGGTCCTGAGCCAATCGGAAATCGCCCCGTTACCCAGCAGCACAATGCAAAACAGCACGTGATGTGCTACAACGTTCTCGTAGTCAGCTTGGAACCGCACGTTCTCGATCGTGAACGCTCCATGACCGTACAGAATGCACACCTTTCCTTCAGCTTCCCGATAGTCAACCTGAGAAACAGGAAGGGCATTCCAAAGTCAGCACTTCAGAGCTCTTCATGCGCAGGCAGGAATTCTGGAATGCTTAACAAGCCACTAAAGAGAAGGAGGCATAAGCAATGTAGCCGCCAAAGTCATCCTCTCCCGGCCACTCAAGCCTAGCATGGAGTGGCGTGGCACTCTAAGCTAATCTGAAGAACAACACCACAGCAGGACAAGCATGCTGTGCAACATGTATCAGTCCAATCTTGGCCAGTTGCTCGCGGTATTTGCACAGATTACCAGGCCAAGTGATGACGGCTGAAGCTATGATGAGTTCCTGAAGAGCAGCAAATGCCAAAGATATTTGCCAAGAAATATGCTTAAATTCATCCATATACCATCCCAGTTTCCATGTCATGTTCTATGATATTGTTGACGTTTGATTCTTTATGTTTTGGTATATATCCCTAAACCCTGAACCCTATAAATCAACGAGAGCCTGCGTCGTTCAACAGGTGAAACACCTAAATTCATGTTGGCACCTGGAATAAGGAATCAAACGCAATAACTAGTAGCATATGATCCTATATAGTCTTTATATGATCTGTATCATCCCTATATACTCCTCCCCATATGAGCAAAAGCCTCAACCCCTATGGTAGTCCCCTATATACTCCCCTGTAAAGCCCCCCTTTCAGGAGTGTAGACTAAAGCCTATAGCTCATCTACCACCCCTCCCCCCATATCCCTAAGGACCTTATATTCCACCCTAAACCCTAAACCCTACACCCTGTCCCCAAGGACCTTATGTTCCTCCTGAATGCAGATACCGCCGAGGCACTCCCTCCGCATCCTCGCTATTGGATGGAAAGGTGTAGACACCATAGCCTTGGAGCTTAGGGTTTAGGGTCATTATTCTTGGCCTCATCCTTATTATTTCTCTTGCGCAATATCATGTTCAGCTTTTCGTGGTAGCATTTCTCTTGTTATTGTTCATAGTAGTGAACGTAATATCTTGTTTTTTCTTGCAGATCCTCGAACTTCGCGAAAACCTGCTTGCAGCAAGCAGTCACTACCATCTGAAAGACCATAAACCCTAGACCCTTAACCCTTAACCCCATATAACCCATTACACTAATTCCCATGTTCTTTTCCATTATCCCCATATAACCCCAATATAACCTCCCTATATCCCCTAAACCAAGCAAGCAAGCAGCCACTACCATCTGGAAGAGGCCGAATCTTCTCCACGTGCGTGTTGAATTTGGTCATGGGCCCTGAGCAGCTCGTAGGCATTGGCACCAAGGGGGGGTTTCCTAAAATTAGGGGTACCCTTTTGGGGGTCCCTATAATAAGGGCTATAGTATATTGGGGTCTATATTGGGGTATTCTAATTTTCGGGAAACTCCTAGAGGCTTCAGCAGCTGAGGGCACGTTCCCTGCACGCATGCAGCGCCAACTGAGGAGTCTGCCAAGCTCATGAATCCTGAAGACCATGGAACTGCAGCATATGCGACGGCACACATCTACAAATGGGTGGTTGTGAAAATTATGGTCCCTTTTGGGATCCCTATTATAGTACGGCACCTAATATTTAGGGTACCCAGAAAGGGACCATAATTTTGACAACCACCCAAATCTTCCCAAAGCTAAGCTGATGTTTCCTGGCCGCTTCTCTGAACATCTTCAGAAGTTGATCTCTTGTCGGCCAGGTCCTGGGCTTGCAAAGAGAGGAGATGGATCCCTGTAGAAGTCTACGCGTAACCCCCTCTTCAGAGCCCTCAAAACTGATCCACTGGTTTTTTTCCTGAAGCCAGCATGATTAAGAGGGCAAGCTTCTTGTATGCGTCCCCTTCCACATCTGTCGTGGCAGGAGTGTCCGGCAACATGAAGTCAACATGGTAATTTCCACTTTCCGTTTGGAGCTTGGTGTACTTGTTGGACACCACCTCAGGCTATACAGATCCACGCACCTTTCATGTGCAAACCATGCTATGTGATTATATAAGTTGGGGGGGTACATGGAGCCATCTGGCGGCTACCTGACTGGTAAGGGGCTCGCAAGCCACGAGTGACCGCCGAAAGCTCCGAGTCTTTCCAGGCAAATGAGGTCCTGCAAGTCTGTCCAAGGCATGATGAGTCACTGCAGATCAGTTGAAGGCCGGCATGTGAGCTATAGTCTAAACTCCTAGTATCCCCCTTAATAAGCCCCTAATGGGATCCCCCTCTTTAAGGAGTTTAGGCTAAAGCTCATGTCACCTTGCGTCCAGCTTTCTTAAAGCTGATCATTGTCTGCATGCCACCAAGGCCAGCCCCGATGACCTTCGCAGGCTTCAGGGTTAAGCGTTTAGGGCTTATGCTTTGAGATTGGGGAAAAGTAATGTTAATAAGAATCTTGCTGTTAAGAAATGGGTTACTATGAATATTCATATGAATAAACATCAAGATGTGAATCACAATGATAACAATACTACCAATGATAACATTAATAGCCTAACACTAATAGCTCCGGTGGATACTAAAAATCCTGCATGACTCTAAGTACCCTAAACCTTGGGAATAATGGTACTATAGTATACTTAGGTCATGCAGGATTTTTAGTATCAACAGCTCGAACTTGGAAACAGAAAGCAAGCCAAGCTCAGCACGACGATCGGGTGTGGGTACTGCTGGACTGGCCTCTGAAAGCCTCGACTGTGCACCACTCAGCTTCAGTAATCAACAGACCCTAAACCCCAAACCCCACCCCAATATACCGTAATCCTTATTATGGCGACCCCCTAAAAAAAAAGGAACCCCTAATTTTGGGAAATCCCCATATCCCTAAACCCTATACCCTAAATAGTAGTTTCCATTTTATTTTCCACTATCCATATATAACCCCAATATAACCCTATTGCACCCAAGCCGCTCGGCACTCCGAGTGCAACAACCTTGCTTGCAACTTCATCGGACAGCCTTTGCTTCGCTGCAAAGACTCCCACCTCGCCGGGTTGGTTAGGGTTTAGGGTTTGGGGTTTAGGGTTTAGGGGGGGAATAAAGAAGTTGAATAAGGGCATATGGGGTTTATGTAAGGATTCGAGTGGTTATATGCGAATGATAAGCTTCGTTCTGAAGGTCCGTTTAAAGGAGGGACTGTTGGGAATACACTTCTTTCAAGGGAGATCATAGCTGAAAACAGAACCTGCCTTCTGGCCATTTTGGGGACAGGTGTTCTGAACATATAAACAACGCGATCACATGTTCAGCCTTCTTGGAAAACGATAGTACATTCACGGAATTCAGGAAACGACTTGCTCTGAAAGAAGCCCGAGAAAGGAAACAAAAACAAGTCATGTAAGCCACGTGAAAGTCTTTCAGAAACAGCCAGTCGTGTTGTTCGGAACAGAAGGAACGTAACATGAACCGAAATCTGGATTCTTTTAACTTGTTCAAAACTCGCATCTGAGGACATGGGAAGTCTGCAAGGCCGAAATGCCCAAAACGCCTTGGAGACAAGCTGGATCTTGTCCGGAGCGATTTTGACAAAGCTACCTTAAGAGCTTTAGCTTCTTTCTTGCGCAACCCTAAACCTAAACCCCCAGACCCTCAACCCTAAATGACCAAACAAAAACTTCGAACATGCCTGCTGCTGAGGTACTGATGATGTCGCAAACCTCCGGGGTGCGAGTGCTGCCTCATTCCATTGGCTTTGCAGAAGTGCCACAGCCCTACAATGAAAGGATCAGGGGGACCTTTTCGGGGGGTTCTAGGGGTTATATGGGGGTAATGTAGGGATACTGGAAAAAATGGAAACTGCCATTTAGGGTTATATGAGGGGCAATGAAGGCTTCCCTAAATTCCCTAAACAGTAGTTTCCCTTCTCTTTTCCAGTATCCCAATACATCCCCTACATAACCCCTGCTATATAAATCCCCCAAATCCTCCTTTAAAAGGAATATAGGGGTTATATAACCTTTCGTGAAAAACCTGCAGCCCGCCCTGCTTTGACGAGCAGCCGGATGCACCGATTGTGATGCACTCCGTCTCATCCTGACGTTGAGCGCAATTTTGCTCTAATTACCGCACCGTTTTGGCAGTCCTGGTTGTAGATCTCCACAACCCTGGTCGCCTTGCCGCTTGTCACGATTCCAGTCTCCACCTCAAGAGCTCACCAACTTCCAACCCGAAGCAATAGCAGGTGCCTGAAACACGGACCAGTGTCCGAAAAAGCATGAGAGAGCATGAGCTATAGACTAAACTCCTAGTATCCCCCTTACTAACCTTTACAGGAGTTCCCTAGATAATCCCCTATACAACCCCCTTGAAGGAGTTTAGATTATAGCTCACATGGTTGCCTATTTGACTTGCCCCGCCTTCTCCACTGGTGGCCTGCGATTGCTCTACTACAGCAGACTTTCTGTGCACTGGTGTTCACTCCCTAAACCCTAAACCCTAAACCCTAAATCCCTTAACCCGTGCCTGTTGGTAACGGGCACAAGCTGATTCTCCATGTGCACCATTTTGTGAAGTCAAGGCGCACGCCCCACAAAAGGAATACCTCCCAAGGCACAGAGAACCATAAGGGAAGTTTCCAGAGATAGGACGGGACCTCTTATAATATCTATCCCAAAAATATCATAGTCCTTGTCAGAAAGTCACCCCAAAAAAAGGACCCCTACATTCTGGAAACCTCCAAATGCGAGTTTCTCCAAATTACGGGTACCATTTTGGGGGTCCCAAGAATCAGGACTATAGTATTTTGGGGTCTATATTGGAGTCACCCTATTTTGGGAAACTATCTTGCTGTATGGTAAATACTGGTTTCCATTTTATTTTCCATTATCCCTATAATCCCTATATAACCCTATAAAACCCTATATGACCCTATATGACCCTATATGAGCCCTATATAGAGGGTAACTACCAAATCAAGCTGCTCAGCAAGGGCTGGTCCCCTGACGCCTGCAGTTACGTCTGGCCCAGGGGCTCCTAGAGCTCTCGCCGAGCTACATCATGAGTTGGAGCCGAAAAGGCTTCCGGGACACCTATAGGAGACTATGATAGGGTTTTGGGGGGGACCTATTAAGGGGTATAATAGAAATTTAGTCCAGGGGTCATATGGGTTTGGGGTTCAGGGGTTCAGGGTTTAGAGTTTAGGGGTTCAGGTTTTTAGGGTTTATGGGTTCAGGGTTTAGGGTTTAGGGTTTAGGGTTTAGGGGTCAAGGGTTCAGGGGTTCAGGGGTTAGGGTTTAGAGCAGGCAAACAGGAATCATGACTGGATGGATCAAGGGTCATTCAGCTGCCACAGATCGTGTAAGAAACCCTGTCTAAACTCCTAGTATACCCCTCAATAAGCCCCATAATACTCCCCTATGTGATCCCTTATATTACCCCCTTTACGGAGTTCAGACCCTAAACCCTAAACTCTATATAACCCCAACATATCATAGTAGCTTCCATATTCTTTTCCACTATCCCTATATTCAATCCCATATAATATTATCATCCCTTATATAACCCCCCGTTAAGGAGTTTAGACTACAGCTCATATGGCAGGCTCTACTTCGCTGGGTCCTAGAATGCTCACGCTCAGAAGTGCAGAGTTCCTTCAAGGTTTAGGGTTTAGTGTTTAGGATTTAGGGTTAGGGGTTCTACGGGGTAGAGGGTTAAGGGTTTAAGGTTTCTAGGCCCAGAACTTCTGGAGGTTTGGAATTCCCAAAAAGCGAGTTTCCATCAATTGGAGCCCACCTTATTATAGTAGGGGGTTCTAGAGGGGGTTAAAACGGGGAGTCCCCTACAATAGTAGGGGGTACTGGAGGGGCTAAAAGAGGGGACTATCATAGAGGTTATTTGACTTTTTAAAGGGGTTTTAAGTATTCCCAGAAAGCCCCAAGTTTTGGCAACCTCGTTCTGATGCCACACACGCTCCCAGGTCCCTGCAAAGTCATGGGCCCAAAATCGTTGGTTTAGGGTTTAGGAATTTAGGGTTTAGGGTTTAAGGTTTCGGGATTTAGATATTTAGGGTTTTTGTTTTTTAATGGGGCCCTTTCTCCTCAGCAAGGGTTTAGGGTTTACAGTTAGCTCGCACACCACAGAGGGACAACAAAAGTTGAATGGCGTGGGCTTCACGCCGATCATAGTCCTGCATAAGTGAGCTATGGACGCGGTAGCTTCCCTGGATAGGGGGAACCCAATACAGACCCCAAAATACTGAGACCCTTATCATAAGGACCCAAAAAAAAGGCACCTCTAATTCAAGGAAACCCTAAACCCTGAACCCTATATAACCCCTATATAACTCCTACATCCTCTTTAAAGGTACCACTAATCGAGGAAACCCCCATGTGTCGTCCTGAACAGTTTAGGGCTTAGGGCTTAGGGTGTCGGGTTCTAGGGGATAGAGGGTTAAGGGTTTAGTAGAGCACTTAAAACCATCCTTCCAGGCACAACCCTGGGTGGGGGGTTTAGGGTTTAGGGTTTAGGGTTTAGGGTTTAGAGTTTAAGGTTTAGGGTTTAGGGTTTAGGGTTTAGGGCAGTACCCAAGCTAAACGCCATTACTTAGGCCCACGGCACCTCTGAGCCACAGCGAACATGTTTTCGTTGTGAAGCGTCTGCACCTCTGCCGAAGGTTTCCGGCAAGGGATATTAGGGTTTAGGGTTTAGGGTCTAGGGTTTAGGGTACATAGGGATTATATGAGCTACTGTCAAAACTCCTAGTATCCCCCTTAAGAACCCCTGTAGTAATCCCTATAGAATCCCCTATATAACCCCCTTCAAGGAGTTTAGACTATAGCTTATATGATAAGGATTCTAAGATCGTCGGGGATGTTGGGCCCCCTTATTCTTGGAAACTGGCCATGTAGTAGTTAATTACTATATTTCTTATCATGGGGACCCCCCAAAACGTACCTCGAATTTTGGGAAACCCCATGTAGCTTTCCAGCAGCTTGCGAGTTCCTTGGCTCAGGCGCTGACTGCCCGCACTGTTTCTTTGACGTGCAGCTCTGTGAAGATGTTCATGGACTCCTTGGCATTTGAAAAACTCCTTGAAGGGGATAAAGGGGCCTACTTATTGAGGGGGGATACTAGGAGTCTAGACTACAGCTCAAGTCAGAGCTTGTAGACCAGGAGGTGTGGTGGGATGGAGATGGCTGCGTGGTATTTGCTCAGTGGATGAAAGCCCAACACTGCTGAGGTCGCGAGAGCACGCCACTTTCTTCTCAGAGCCAGCGCAATGAAGTTGGGAAATGTCTAGCTGTACAACTCGAAAACGGCATTAAAGAACAAAGAAAAACAAAATCTTTGGTAGCTGCTGGTCATCACCAAACGTGTTTCCATCCGCATAGGCGTTGCTGCATCTTTGGCTTCGCCACAATGCAGTGGGTCTTTGGATAGCATGTTGAACGCAAGTGTGACCACAACTGTTGTAAAACGCAAACAGAACCTCGTCTTTGGCATGGAGCGAATGAAAGCTTGAGCACGGAGCTTCCCACAAGGAAATGTCTGAGGATCTCCCCAGGCGTGCACGAGGCTCTATCTTCAGCGTGCGCGTCTCGCACTGTACATGTGAAGCGTCAGAAGTCGCGCTGCAACTGGGCCTACTGTGCGCAAGAAATCGGAGCTTAAGCCCCTTCCTGGGTTTGATGCAGAAGCATCGCTCTCGCATGCGTGCAACATTGACTTGAAACATCTTAAATTCCTCATCCTGGGTGCAGGGCCAACACATCTTATGCATGTACAGCTGTTTGTCCTGCCCAGGCGCATTCCACCGCACGCCTCCTCTTACTCCGAGGCTCACCCTTCCGCTTGTCTGTCTCCTGACCAGTTCAAAGCTCAAACGAGCTCAGAGAAGTCCCTGCCATGGCCATGGACTCACACACGGTAGTTGATCAAATCGCTGCTCCCAAATGGCCATCTATGGATAATGCTGTCCCTCTTTGACTCCGTCATAGATCTACAGGAACACTTAGGCAAATTTCTTCAGAGGACCTTTATTTATAGATCAACCCCCACATCTTGCGCTCACAAGGCCTCTGGCTCTTCTGGCGCATGCGGGCACTTTGCCATGAAGTCCGTAAGCTGACAACATGCAAAGCCCCAACCTCAATAGCAGCAGGAATCCCGGGATATATAGCGGGTATACCAGGCCATATAAGTAGGGGTCCTTTTTGGGGTTCCCAAGGTCCTAAGATCCCTTACAAAGCTGGACATAGATGCAAAAACATCATTTGAGCCCATGGAGCAGACCCTACTCAAGGTTGCAAAGGATTTTTCAACTGAGCCGAGCAGCGCTTCTCCTCTATTGTGTACCAAGAGCCCCATATCTGACCATGGCCGCGTACAGTGACATCCTGGACAAGGAGAATGGGAGCACAAATGGACATCAGGCCGCAACCGCAGTGCTTGGCATCTGGAAATCAAAATGGGCAACATCTTGTCCTCGGGATACCTTGGAATGAAATCATTTAAAACCAAGACAAGCAGCTTGAACACGTTAGTGCTGCAGAAGCTGCTTGGATTTGACCAGGAATTTCGGTTTGCTGCTGCTGCTGGCAGCTTCCTGGGTTGCCGTTAAGGAAGCCAAGTTAAGTTACCAACAAACAGGGAAACCCTATCCTTCACTATACACGCATACCCGCCGAGGCTGGAGGCCTGGGGCGTTTAGATCCAGGTCTGGGGAGCAGGTTAACCCTGCCCCGGCGGGCACGATTTCAGGGAGGTCCAATCGGTTCATTTTTTGGTTTCTGGAGAGGGCAGGGGCGGTTCTGCTGGTAGGCTGGGTTCCGGAAAGGTTGGGGTGTGAAATACACCCCTTAGGCGCGAGAAACACAGATTTGTGGGGGCGCAAAGGGTGGAAAGAATGTGGAAAAGCGAGTGGCCAGGGGGGGGGGCGTGGGGTGCAGTAGCGAGTAAATTATGGCAACCTAAAATCCTTAACCTTAAACCCAAACCCTACACCCTGTATACCGTGCATCTATAATCTTAACTCCTAGCATCCCCCCTGATTCGGCGACAGCTTATGTTATGTTGACTTAATTGCAGTTCCTTAACCCTGAACCCTAAACCC